>JAZHYW010033268.1:0-14025 GCA_037355805.1 Ixodes ricinus | reverse complement strand
GCAGCATGTTGAGCGGCATCATGCCCATCGCCAGCACAGTCGAGCACAGGGTCATGGCGATGCTGGGCACAATTCGGGATCAATAAACAGCAATGTATTACCTTTTTTTGTTTCTTTAGTTGAGCAGCATTAACGCAGACATTCGGTATAAGAAAAGGATGTTCGTTTATGCGCACTCGCGGACACAACTTTATGCGTAATGCGACTGAACGCGGGCTGATAGCGAGTTCTACGGCATTTACGCACCCTTCACATTGGGGACTTTAGAATGGTTTTAGGGAAGCGTTTTTGCACATCCGATATGGTACGATGGAGCCTCCGGTACGAACTGCGTATGCGCAGAGTTTTATGCGGTAGTATATGCGCAGTTCGTAGCGGAGGGCCCATCGTAGCGTATCAGACCGGTAAAAAACTGTTCCCTAAAAGTCTCTACTGCTTTAGCAAAGCGTGATCCGCGTACCGCACTACCGCAGTCTTTGAGGCTTGCGCTTTTGTGCGCTGCCCCGCGGTCACGGTCAGTGCTTAAAGTCTCAGGGGGTCCCAGACCCCTTTCAATTTTGGCGGGGGTCTGCGACCCCCGTTGTACCTAAGGTCCCTCTTGGCTTAGTCTTGTGCTTGGGGAACAGATATCGACAAGTCCTGGATAAATTGAAAAAATACACTAGCTGTAGAAATGTCGCTTTCATGTTATTGAAAAAGCAAATATAGAGCCCTCCCGTCTGGGGGGGGGAGTGGGTGTCCCTTCTAGGAGAGACCCCACCGCAGACTAGAGGGAAACTCCTTAAGTAGTAACTGCAAAGAAAAAAAAAGTGTCTTTAAACAGCCTAATTCGGTACAAGCATGTCACAAAACAAATCTTCCTCGAACGACAATATTTTTCATAGCACTATTTACACCACAGGACGTAATTTAATCGGAGTACAACTTCTCCACATTTGTAACTCCGCTCTTCGACGCGCGGAGTGGCTGTCGTCACTCCGTGACGTATGGCAGACTACGTGACATATAATACCAACTTTGTGGCGCGCGATTTAAAACAGTGAAAAGCCGCAAACTAAAATCAATCTCGCGCAATAAATAGCTGTAAAAGATAATGTTTTGGTGTAACAATTGTTTTGTGACATGCTTGTCCCAAGTGGGCTGTCTAAAATACACTTTTCTTTGCAGTTACCCTTAAGCCCTGGTCACGGTATCACCCGGAGCGCGCGCTTAAAAAAACATGCTCCGAAGGCTCCGGTAGTGCGGTTCGCGGAACACGGTAACGGTTTGCTAAAACGTCCCGAATGTTTATTACCAATAAAACTCATTCAGGAGTATCGTTTGCCCGCCGTCGCGCATTTTCAAGTAGGGCGCCGTTATGAATTTGTTGGGAGGCTGCACTGGGCTGGCTGAGGCAACGATGAAGATTAACCAATTGCAAAGAACTTTTGTGGCGTGTATACATCAAAGATAACAAGCGTACGGTTAATCTAGGTAACTATATCAACGTTTTTGCTTTGTAAGGAAAACAATGATAGAGGCGGGATGAAGCCCACTGATCCTTAACATCTACCATTGCTGAGCACTGTAGTCTTGGACGAACTGTACCTTGCTAAAGTCACGGACAGCTAAAGCGCTGGGCGTGGCTGATTTTGTTCACACTTCTTGCTTTCTTATTATTATTTTGTTTGTGTCATTCTTATCGGCTAATGCCGCAATCTGAGTTGGCATGTGAACCGATCATTAAATGGCTCGACACAGGACGATGAGGGTCTTTAGATATCAGCATGTTAGAACATTGGTCATTTTTAATAATCTGATAATCACAATTTTGAAATCTTTGCAGCCCAGAATATTTTCTTCACAAATTAATGATTTTTCAAAGTTGGTAAGATATTTATCAATATCTTATTTAAAAAATGGAGTCTAAACAAATGAATTAGAAAAAAAAAACTTCTAGAGTGATATAATATTGGCAGTAACTGCTAAATGCTTTGCTTCATTTGCCCTATTACTCAATGGATAAAAAGTAATTAGCTGCTACTTAAAGGAAATTTTCGTCCCATTTATTTTCTTTTCACGACTGTGATTTATATTTATTTGTAACAAATAACGTGGCCTTTTTAAAAATATTTTATTGGCTTTAGCACGTATGATGGATCCTTGGAAATCCCTACATGTAGTTAGAAGGGAAAGAGTTTTAGCAAAAATTCACCCTAACAACCCGTAAGAAAGTGACCTATATAGGATAATATATTCTGCCTTATCTTTCGTTTGAGAAAATATATCTTAAATTCTGATCGCAGATTAAAAATCAGCAATAAGAGATATTTCCGTCTGCATGCATATATTGAGAGTATTTGGAATATCTCTCAAATTATAGTATGCAGAGGTATATATATTAGCAATCAGATTCAAGATATGTAAGAACCCTCTTCCGTCTTAAAGAAATCTCCTTACCCCTTTCCCCAATTTTGAAGCTGTTTCAAAAGACACATACGTCACACAAGAAACCTTAATCGAAAGGCAGATAGAGAATTACGTCACCAGACTCATTTTGAGGGACATCGAAACACAAATGCGTCTACTTCGGGGACAACGCTTCGAAATAAACGCCCGGAAGTTTATACTGTGACGTATGTGACGCATCCAGAAACTTAAGTTTTTCTTTTAGAGTTAATGTTCTTTTAAGCTGTGAGTGAATATGAGTGGATACAACAGTCGCAGTTTGCTTCTGTTTGTTGCTGCGTCAGCACTAACACCGAGGCACATATACATAGCGCGCGAGAAGACGCCGTATGAATTACATGAGATACATGCGAATGAAGGGCAATATGCAAATTGATTGATTATGACGCAGCTTGGTCCAGACGCACGATGCACGAGCGCGAGCTGAATGACGCTGAGCAGAGATTACAGGCTTGAGCCGCATGCCTGACTTGGCTGAGACGTGAGCGAAGCTCCGCTCCATCCTCTTCGCACATACGCCCTCTTCTTTTTGCGTGTTGCGAAATACGTACAGTACCGCGATGAAATTTAAAACACTGACAATATCGGTAATTCGTCCATGAAACTGAAGTGCTTCTTCACCCAAAAATTTGGAAAATGTAGCAAGTGCAATCCTACAGTAATATTTATCACAGAAAAAAAAAGAGGCTAATAAACATCGACAAATGATTTACAACTTTGCTGCTCTTCAGCTGTACTTCGGTCTGGCCCCTCGTTATGGCGATACATTCTCGGAGACATTGTTTTTCATTGAGGCCGCGGCCGGTCAATAGAAATTCGGCACAACCTTAAAAAACTTTTTTTTTTTTTTTTTTTAAGTTTGCAAGTTTGACGTTGCCGCGTGGGTGCAACAGCAGCTACGCCTTCTGTTGTTTTTTTCTGCCCACGATAAGACCGACATAATTCGACTGGGAACCCAACCACGCACAGACCAAAGCGCAGGATCACATGGGGCATTCGCTGTGGGTGCGGTCACGGGGACAGCAAACGCGCAAAGACCACGAGCGCCGTGAACATGCACTTTTGGAGCTCTTTGATTGGCTCCACTGGATCGTGTACCGTCGGCTGCGGTTCAGCTTGAAAGAAAAGTAACGAGGTGTTTCTGTTTTCTTCTTTTAAAACTACGTTAATTTCATAAAAAAGGAAAAAAAAAGCCGCGAAAGCTACACTAATGCGGTTCGTGCGGGTGAGTTATACGGCCAGGGGGACATACTGTATATAGGGGCTAACCGTAACGATTAGTCGGCTAATTAAGTAAAATTAGGTAATTAACTTTTAATGAGTGAAAATAGACATGAGGTTTCAATGGGAAACTCGCTAAGCGTCGTCGAAAACCAATAGGCCAGTATTTTTTTTTAGAAATACGCCGAGCGCGTGGAAAGCGTAGTAGTGCAGTAGAGGTACCACTCGTGCAACAGGTACGAGGCTGGGGCTATGATAAGAGAGGAGGAAGTCGCGCGGACGCATTATCGCACCGCTGGCCTTGCTCCATGCTGCCAGCGCCTCACTCGCGCTCGCTCGAAGTCTTCCTAAAAATTACTGATTGAGTGGTTTTTGATGACGCTCAGGGCAAGTTTCTAATTGAAATCATACTGTCTATTATCACGAACTTAAAAGTTAATCAACGAATTTTACTTAGTTAGCCAACTGATCGTTACAATTATAGTCTGCCGTATACTATGTAAACCGCATAAGTGTACGCTTCCATGGCTTTTTTCTAAACAAATCTGCTAAGCTTGAAAGAAAATAAAATCTCCTATACATAAAAGTACTGCTAATGGTGGATGCTATTCTGTTTGGACGCAAATGTAAAGGGTAGCCACCTTGTCTTGGCGGTAACACCAGCTACTGCTTCGTAATTAATAATTATAATAATAATAATGATAATAATAATCAACACTATTTGTAATTTATAAACAAACACACGGAAGAGGGCTGAAGAAACGTCCTCAGTCTCAGTTTTTTTAAAATAAGTATTCACAGTTTCCAGCTAGTTTGCTTCTTTAAAGTATAACTTTAATTTTCACTGCTGTGTGTTTTTGGTTGGCACCAACTCGTCCTACGCCATGAAACGCAAAAGCTTGTTTGAGTGTACCGCCTGGCGGCGCATGTGACGTCATGACGCGTTAAAGCGCTACGGTGCTTGGAACGCGTTTTCGACGATCGAATTTGCGGTCTCGAGAGGGGCAAGGAACGACGTCACAAAAGCCGATGTGTCATGATAATGTCGGATGTCGCGATCCTAGCAGTCTGCAGCATCCAGCTCTGCTGCTGCAGTGCCACCGACAGGATCGCGGCAGGCAACAGCGTGACGCTTCTATGACCTCATCAGGCGAAATTCAAAGGATTTGAGGGAGCGGTAAACCCACAAATCGGAGATAGAACCTAAAACCAACAGCAAAGACGTGCCGTGGCGGGCGGCGTACCTGAGGGGCACGTCCCCGTCGCAGAAGTAGGCGAAGATGTTCGGACACGGCACCTCCGGGGCAGCAGCCAATGACGAGCATGCCGATGGCGTACAGGCCGTTGAGCCGCATGGCCGAGATGAGGCCGAAGGCGATCAGCGGCATCATCACGAACTGGCTCAGCATGCCCACCACGATGCCGAAAGGACGTCGGAGGTGGGACCAGAACTGCGGGCGGGATACAATGCATTTCAATCCATGGCCCATGGTTCCAATACATGATTCTCAAGTCCAGAGGGATTGATAAGTGCACTCTGAAGAAATGTGCGTGCGTCTACTTTCCCACAGAGCACGCCGAGAATCGGAGAACCGTGAGACCGAAATAAACCCGAGCTAAATCAACACCAGCTAGAATAACCGAAAAAAAAAAAAAAACTGTGTTGTGTTTGTTTCGACAGCGGGGAGTTATACTTCGTTTCAGCTTGGGTCCAGACGCAGCAGATGCTACAAGCACGAGCGTGGGGCCCTGAACAGTGCCTGTACTGCACGAGCCCGCGTGCTTGGCTGGGACGCTGGAAGCCCGGAGCTCGCGCTTGTAGCATCGGCTGCGTCTGGACCCAAGCTGAAACGAAGTATAGTCAGTTCCAATAGGCGTCTAGCTGGTGCCGGCACCGTAGATGAAAAATTTAGGCAGTGCACGGGTATCACTGACATTGCCTGAGGTATTTAACAAGAATCACGCTGGTAGTGATACACGACCGCACGCCGGTACGATGCTCATCCAGATCGAGAACGGGCAGGGGCGGCGATTGAACCCTAGAAATCCTGGGTTCTGCAATGCGATCCTCAGATCCGATGGTTTCAGCAAGTACCCTCAGAAATGCCCGAATGTCCCCTCTCCCGCAGAGCACGTGGAGAGTCAGCGCATGGCGAGACCGAAATAAACCTGACCTAACTCAAATTTCGACGCCATCACCGTGAAATCCAGCGCAGACACGAACTGGACACAAGCGCTTTGTCAGCGTATGGCTGGGCATCGAGTCAAGTCATTGTGCCATGAAATTAAGTCAAAGTGTTCGCGGGCTTTGATTATTCTAAGTGGTGGTGCCTAAACTCGGGATCTGCTTTTGGGACACTGCATAAACGTGAAATATCACCACGTTCAGTGATATAGCAACTCAAATTTCGTTTCCGTGTTGAAAAATTATTTTTATGTTTTATTTTTATTTTATTGCATTGATAGGTTATTCGGCCGCTCTGGGGAAAAGCACGTGTTCAAATATTTTTTTATACGGCTGGCATATTGCGTATGCATGATACATGATAATCTAGCGTCGTGCATAATACATGACGCTACGTGCATGACGCTACTGCATGTAGTTTCTTTGTTCATTTCCTATGGTGTGTTTCGTCATTGGCTAGGTTTTCGCTCTACAAAATGCCCACATGTCTAGCTTTTCCGAGGACATGAACATGGAGAGTCAATCGCTGTGACTTACGGGAGAATAGCGCAACCAAAATACGTTTGGTAAAAAAAAAAGAAAAAGAAAAACGTGAGTTGGTGCATCAGAGCAGGTACCTTCACTCGCTGAGCATTCTCTCGGTGGATAAATTCCCACGCTATGCGGTGAAGTCAAAGCGTGAGTATTTTTAGAGCTCAATCATACGCATGAAAATAACTCTTGAGGCGCGGCGGAGTGGTATACCTACGTTATTTGTATGACTATGAGGGATAATTTGCATAAAAGCAAATCCTAGCTGTCTACTTTTCCTGCAAATGACACAGACACCGCAATAGTGCATAACAAAGTAGGCATAACGTAGGAAAATAAAAAGAGAGAGAGAGAGAGAAAATCAATGAGGGTAGTGGAGAGAAAAAGGAAAAAGGTTGTTGAGAGAAAGGAGAAAAAAGCAGCAGGCGTCCACTGGAACACTCAGCATTAAGGAATGCTATGCAGATGAAAGTTTTGTGTCAAAGGATGTTTCACCAATGTCTTCAATATTAGATAAAATAAAATAAATAAAGATGATTCTAAAGTGTAGCTGTAATAGTGCAATCAGCCTCTGCTGCGTTGCGCGAGGACGCGCTATCCTCGCGCAACGGCATAGGCTGGTTGCACTATTTCTCCACGGGGCGCGGTGCCGTAGGGGCCGAGATGCGCTATAAAAATTAGTTTTATATTAGCGATTCATTTCCGCTCGAAAAGGAGCTCTGCTCTGTTCACCCATTTTGCACGAAACCAAGTATTGCTTTGCCTAAACATTGGCTTCTCAATCCTTTCTCATATGTAAATCAATCGGAATGGCAATACCACTGCCAGGGTATAGGTATATGAGTGCGATCTCTTTGCTTAGGGCCGCTGGGATGCGGCCCAAAGCACAGCATGCAGGCTCTCAGCAGAAGAAAAGCACAGCAGGCTCTCTGCTGAGAGCCTGCTGTGCTTTGCTCGGTTGCGCGAACTCTTGCACAGCAGGAGCAATGGCCAAAGATAAAGCTATGAGTTCGGGCTTCTAGCTGTCAGGCGATACTTTTAGAATGAAAATATTTTCTTATAATGCTGCTATAAAAATTGGAAGAAAAGCAAAAACTGCCGCATAAAGATATAATTTTTTTCTGCCTGTTGAGCATAGCGAATTGTGCGACAGGGCAAAGATGGTGTGCTTGATCTCGTTCTATTGAAAACTGCCAGTAAGTAATACCTCGTTAATTCGAACACGGCTATCTCGAAATAGCGGTTAACTCGTAAAATTTCCTTGACATGGAAAGTGCTCCCATAGACACAATGCATTTTGTCCTTGCTTATCTCGAAAGGTTTTCAGGATGGACTTCGGATATCTCGAAATCTCGTCAGCGAAAATCGCAAAAAACCCACAATAAACAACAAAAACTAACTAAAAAATGTGCGCGCCAAACAAACAAAAAAAAAGACTGCAGGCAAAAAAAAAAAATAAAAATAACCGCGGGTGCACGGAGACGCGGCGACACGTGCGCCTCAAAAACGTTTGTTGTCTTAATTTTTTTTTCCACTACCCCACTTGGACAAGCCAATGGCAAGTCGGAATGACTGGCGTTCGGTGCCCCTCTCCCTCGATTGTTTTTTGCCGCTCTGTCTTTCGTTTTCTCTTTGCTTCTGGATCCTTCCGTTTCCTTCCCTTCCCGGTCTGGTCGTCGGCTCCTCAGTCTCGTGTTTCGCAGAGGTGTCGGAGGTGTCTCGTTCGTTTCGAGAGTGTTGCTTCTCTTTATTGCTTGTCCCTCCATTTTTTTCCGGGTGTTTCGATCATCTCGGGGCGCCATACGAGCAAGAGTCAAGTGTTCAATCCGGTCATCGGTTCTGAATTCTCCGACGTTGGCTCGTGACTCGCTTGACCGTGAACATGGCGCAGCCCAAACAGGTTCTATTTTTCCTTTCTTTAATAGAACCTGTGCTGCTGCCGCGATTGTTAGAAGTTTTATTTAGCACATCGCGCGACCAGAGGTAAAAATTTCGGTACTTTGCTTATCTCGAAATTTCGCTTATCTCGAATTTTTTCACGGTTTTTATGACTTCGAGTTAACGAGGTATTACGTTTGGTATGGTAGTGTTTTAATTTTTTTTATAACATCAGGCGTGGGCCCGAAGTAGTCGTACATGCTAATAAAAGCTAAAGGGGGCAAAACGATGAGCTTACAAAGAGCAGAAAGCATAATTGTTCTTTGTTTCAAGAATCTCTGGGGTGTCGCTGGAACAGTCAGCTGCTTTGCAACGTGAACCACCAATGCTGTTGTTGTTTTTTGTCCCAAAATAGCAAAATATTGCCCCCGCTTCCGTTGGCCCTGGTCCTATCGGGGGTGGCTATTTGACCACACACTCGAAGGGGTTTGAGACTCCTGGTGTAGACGATCAAAATAAAGTGAAGGCCAAGTAACATTGTCCGATTTGCAATAAATAAGTACGGCTATATTCTTTCTGCTTATGCATATGTGTGAAGATGCTGGTTCTGCGTTCAAAAAATCACCCGTACGCTTGAAATCTTAAAAAAAGGAGGCCAGAGAACAGGTGCCCGATAAAAGCTGCCCGGCATAGAAATAATAATAAAGAAAGCTTTTAATAGCCCGTGGACTTTGTTCTTTATGTTTTGAATGTTTTTAATTACTCGTAAAAATTTATGACGGTTTCATTTTTATATAGTGACAGGACTGGCATTTTAGCAATATATAAGCGTCACGGAATGCTAGCGAACATTGGACAAACTCTACATTCCTTTCGATTGTTATTTTGCTTATAAAAGTCGCTCGTCTTTCACACCTGCTGTGGAACAGAGGTGGGCCTTAAATATAGCGAAATGTAACGCCATTCACTGTTGAAGAAACATGCTGGAACTACAGTAATCACACTTTTACAACGATAGCAAAGGTACGTGCTATCCGATACGACCCAAGTAACAAAGATTATTCCTGTTGTTCTCCGGCGAAGAGACAAAGTGCTCGCGCGTTTTACCATAGGAATGTGCAGGAACACCGCAAAAGCAGACTGGATTGCTGTCTGCTTCAATTTGCATCCCGAAAGTCTAATACGCATTAACGCTAGTTGAACCTCTAGCGTACATTGTTATAACTGTTTGTGCAGAGAAACGGCTGCCGTGCCTGAGTGCCTCAATTGTCTCGCTCGGAGATTTTGCTCATATTGCAAGTCAGCCGTCTTTGGGTGTGGTTATAGTTCAACCCCTAATTTTAAAGAGGAGCGCTGGCAAATAAACTAAGTTATATTCAAACAAATAAAGTAGTGCGGTTTTATTTGAAATCGAATACGTGTGTCGGGGTGGGTATTTTTATTTGCCTCAAAAATTATATTGATATAACGAGGAAGAAGAGAACCAGGTAAAAAATGAAACCCGTTTACAACTCCCTGTAACGCCTAATTCGAGCGCAGCTCTTGAGGAGGAGGAAGGCACGGGAGGGGGGAGTCACGTGATCTCGAGGGGGGGGGGGGCGGGAGAAAATTTTTGCTAAATTTGCGGGGAAAATTTTCGATAGATTTAGCGGGGAAAATTTTCCGATAGATTTAGCGGGGAAAATTTTCCGCTAGATTTAGCGGGGAAAATTTTCCACTAGATTTAGCGGGAAAATTTTTCCGCTAAATTTAGCGGGGAAAATTTTCCGCTAGATTTTGCGAGGAAAATTTTCCGCTAAATTTAGCAGGGGAAAATTTTCCGCTAGATTTATCGGGAAAATTTTCCGCTAGATTTAGCGGGGAAAATTTTCCGCTAGATTTAGCGGGGAAAATTTTCCGCTAAATTTAGCGGGGAAATTTTTCCGCAAAATTTATCGGGAAATTTACCCATCATGCACCGCACGGTTACGCCGACGGCGACGGCGACGCCGACGCCGCTCAAGCCGGAAACCAGCGCCTAAGAGCTGCGCTCTAAAAGCAGCAGTGGACCAAGGCAGAGAAGAAGCAGAGAGCTTCTCGGGGATCTTCGCCAGAACCGCCATTCTCAATCTCTTTCTTTTTAGTGAAATTAAATCACTTAATATTCATAGTTATCAATGTATTATAACCCCATTTCCAAAAATAAAAAAGTCAATTTTTTATTATTATGATTTTTCTTTACGAAAATTCTCGAGTGGAGCAGGGTAGAATGCTACGTTTAGGCTGCTTTATTTTTTGTACTCAGTTGTGTAGGTTTTTATAAAAAGATAGTAAACGATAACACTCAGTCATTTTGATTGTAAATGTATGACACATGGCATATTTTTATAACAAATAGTTTTGAAACATTTATCGAAAAAAAAAGAAAAAAAAAGAAGCCGAACACCAAACATTGGATGTTCGACGTTTTGGTGACAATTTTGATGCCTAATTGTATTATATGATATATTATACATTTTGCTTATTAAATACTATATTCCAATAGACCTATACATCTGCTATCGACTTGTAGCAATTTAGTTTAATTTATTGTCACGAAATAATTATTATAATTTTTTTAAATTCCACCTAAAAGTAAATTTAGCCATAATTTGAGCTCACGTTATTGAAAAAGGCTTTTTTTTTGTATCGTTCAAAATAATGTTAATTTTATATGCGCATAATCGAAGTTCCCCCTTTTTTTTGTTGTATTTTTTGTAGAAGTGCTTAACATGGACCCGAATCGGCAAAAGGGTATAGTTTCGCAAGTTGACTTCACTGCAAGTTTGTGGCGGTGGAGAGAGGTGAGGAGAGGCCCCCATTAGGCAAAAATTTCTGCCCCTATTCCTCTGCTGTTCCAACAACACTGGCACCGCATGTTTGTTTTTTTCTTTTCTTTTGGGAAAAGGGGGGGGTAAGACACTTGAGTAGGGCTGCATATATTTTGTCTCGGCATATATAATATTCCTTTATCTCTCGTCTCGTCTGTACTTCTCTGCTGTTAAACACTTCAGACGAGAGTATTTGTGTTGCAGCTACCATTCCAATTTTATGCTCGAACTTTTTACAGCCGAAGTTGCTTGTGTCCAGTTTTATCAATGGCTGTCGTTCACAGATTTGATTAAATCTCCTTACGATGGTGGACATCAAAGGATGTTTCGAAATAAACGCCTTCTCGCAGCGCTGCTGCGATGAGATATACTAATGTACTTTGGCCAAAATCGCTTCGCACGCCGTTGAAAACTCTGTGTGCTGTGCCAGTAAATTGAGCTAAATTTTGTGCCGAAGTGTAGTTTCAAAGCATGATGTGCTCAGGAACGTCAAGGAGTCCTGGCAGCGGACTAAACATGACTCTACTGAGATTCTTGTCCGCGTACAACAGAAAATTCCAACAGTCAGAGCTGAAAAGAAAGCATGACAAACTAGAAGTCGCATTCAGTTGAAATGTTCTTAGG
The DNA here is from genome assembly GCA_037355805.1 of Ixodes ricinus. Lineage (NCBI taxonomy): Eukaryota > Metazoa > Arthropoda > Arachnida > Ixodida > Ixodidae > Ixodes > Ixodes ricinus. The sequence goes on along the minus strand of JAZHYW010033268.1, from coordinate 2,289 downwards.
AAATTAGCTACTGCCTATTAGACAAAACCAAGTAGCTGAGTCTCCCTCGCTTATTGCTTCCGCTTCGCCTATGGTGAGATGTGGTTCAATGTGCATCGAGATTTTGTCAAGTCGTTGCTCAGTTGGAAGAGATGCCAGCTTCAGATACTCACTTCTGTCAGCGTTACGGTAATTCCCGATTAATTCAGGAAGCATCAAAATACCTGCTGTAAAAATGGACACAACTGACGACTCACATTGGTGCGTAAAAACTGTGACATTTTCACCGAGTGAGGGATAGCGTCTAGGTATTGTATTTGGCCACTGAGTACTGCACAAGGACGATCTTTATTGATTTATTCGAATTCCAAACATGAAAGAAGGCGTGAAAGTGATTAACGATTGCAAGAAGAAAGTAGTAGTCAGAATATGCATGATAAGATATATTTGGGATACCTATCTGATGTTTCTGAAAGCCAAAACGGGGCTTACAACGTTTTAACCGCTCCGGTTAAAATGAATGAAGATCAACTCAAAGCAAACAGTATGTGCCTACGTGTGCTGAACCAATTTTTGTCTTTGTTTTTTTGTACTCACTCAAAGAATAAATTGGAAAGCAAGAACTGATTTCCACGAGCGTTTTACAAAGCTGACCTCAGCAAATTTGTGTTGAGGTGTTTCATAAAAAAAATATTTCATTCTGATATATCTTCTTTTTATGTCGGTCATCGCATTGGGACTCGATCAAATCCGTGAACGTCAGTCATTGTTAAACTTGACACAAGTAAGTTCGAGTGTAAAAAGCTGGAGCAGCAATGGGACTGGAACGCCAGCGACAACACGAGGTCTACAGTTCCTAGTCATAATCTGATTTTAACAACCATTAGGATTGAGTTGGTGCACTCTTCGGCAGAAAAAGGACATGGCAGACCGAAGAGCACAAACAGAATGAGGGATACATAATATTATAGGGTGTTTAATTTTAATTCGAACAGATAAAAGCAAAAATGGGGTGATAGACGAGTTTCGTTTCCGCCACGTATTTACTTTGCTCAGCGGACATTAGATGAGGGGCAATCGTCATGATAAGTTGACTGCAATTGTAACATGACCCTAGCTAATTGCAATACTGCAATTGCAACATGACCCCTAATTGCAATACCGCAATTGTAACATGACCCCTAGCTAATTGCAACACTGCAATTGCAACATGTACCCCTAATTGCAACACCGGAATTGCAACACGACCCCTAACACCGATAATCAAAAAAGATAATTAACCTATTTTAGTTAATTAGCCTACTTATCACGACGATTTAACGTCTACCGAGCCTGATAAGCACATGGTAAAAACAAAAAAAAATCGTCTAACTCCCGCCTCTCTTAAAAAAAATTATGTTCGAATTAAACTCAAACAACCTGTATATACTAAACTGAGATAAACAATAGTGTGCACCCCGACTCAAGTGTTCTAACTTAAATAATAATAATAATAATAATAATAATAATACTAATACTAATAATAATAATATTAATAATAATAATAATAATAATAAGTATACTTTGTAAGTAATAATAATAATAATAATATAAAAAGCATGCGTTGGCAGTAATGTCAAAACAACTAAGGAGTAGAGGCAGACATTTTTTTCCTAGAGGGGGTGGCACGGCGCCCCTCTCCATCATTATTTACAAAAAAAATATGACAGACCTTGAACGCTAGACTAGTGGGTCCGACTCAAGGGCTCGCAAAACACTACAGAGACATCCCCGATTTACTGACGGATGACATAAGAAGATCTAGGTACCCATTACCTCATCTAGTGTTGACGTTATCCCCTACCCCAACTCACGTAGTATCTCAAAACTCAAAATAACGCGGCAAAGAGCAGAGGATTGCTTTGATAAAAGTATATTCATCTTCTACCTCACTCACTCCGTCGCCCCTTCACCTCCCAAAAACGTCCAACCCCCCCCCCCCGCCGCCACACCTGAAAGCTCCCCTTCATGCCCTTAGCACTTGAAGGCTAAACAAAATCTTGCAGTAAAGCCAACTTGCGAAACTACCCTTCTGCCGATTCGGGTGCATGCATGTGTGTTTAAGCGCTTCTACACAAAACACAACAAGAAAGGGGGGAACTGGTATTATGCGCAGAAGTTAACATAATTGGAAATAGGGCAAAAAAAAAAAGGAAACGAAAAAAAGTTTTTTTTTTTTAAATTACACTGGTTGAAAGTATGGCTAAATTTACTTTTTAATTAAATTTAAAAATAGATATAATTTATTTCGTAAAAACAAATTTATGTAAA
>JAZHYW010033267.1:0-32592 GCA_037355805.1 Ixodes ricinus | reverse complement strand
TTTCCCGGCTTCTTCGTAGGCCTGTGTGCACTGGGACTTGAAAAGGGACGTTCATTACAGCTGGATTGCGGTTCAAGCCGTGACGTTCTGAACTATCCGCAGTTGTTGATTCCGGACACACCACGCTACTTCCGCCAATGACGTCAGCCATGTGCATTTGAAAGTTGCATCGCCTCGTAGCTTGCCTCTGGGGGCCTGGTCGCAGGGCCGTAGTGTCCAAGCCCGTTAGGTCGCGGCGCACACCCTGAAAATAAAAACAAAAAATCATTTGGGTTTTTTGCCTAGATGCGGAGTTCCACAGGACTCACAGAAGTGAACAAATTGTGCAAAAACGTTTACCACTACTCTTACATCGTTATAGTTATGGTTCCTTGACTGTAATCCCACTGGTCCACACGTAAATACCATACCGGATGTTTAACAGAACGTTGAACAAATCCCCTTTTTTCTGTAGAAAGATACGCATCACACCAAAAAGAGGTTGATGTAATATTATACTTTGACAACGGGCCTATTCGGGCAAAGTAATAATGTTTGCGATTGTTAGCTTGCCTAATATTTTGTTAATAGTTCACCTTCTAATGAGTAGATGAGAATATATGTTTTAAGTTAAAATTTGCTCAGCGCTCTCAAAGACGATTAAGATTAGCCCACTTCACGAAGACATCTGTAAACGCAGTATTTTTGCGGCTTTCAAAGAGATCGAAAGAGAACCCTCATCTTTTAGAAATGTGAGAAGAAACTAAATTATCCAAAATTTCGGGAGCCCGTTTTCGCATTTCCAGTCCTACTCCCCATGGCCAAAGCGTGTAACTAACGTGCACAACTACGCATTCTTTGCATGGCGAATGTGAGATTCAATAATAAAATCTTGCTACTTGCATCGTTATTCAAACAGCACAGCGTTGCGTTTCGCCAGTTCGTTGTCACACTTCGTTCTTTCCTCAGGATGGAGGTGAGGCGATCGATACGCTGCTTTGGCACCGGGTGGCAAGACCGTTGACCCAGAGTTCTGAAAACGTGACGTTATTGTAAAATGGTCCCATTTTGTGCTTATCATTACCATGAAAGTTTCTAATTGAAACGACGCCTATAAATGTACTAACTAAACGTCAACTGCTCGGAAGTAACTAACCATTTCGGTATACCGCAGGTTTTAAATTCTTATTAATAGGCCCTGAATACAAACAATGCAACGTAAGAAGTATTTTTTTTTGCGCGACGCGTAGTTTTTTATGGAGTGGTTCGACCAGCGTTGTTCAGTGAAACAGTCGGTATATCTCACATCCGCGTTTCAGAGTAAAGGTTTTGTTCGACCTTGTGGCGTTCAAAAACCTGCTCCCGTTCAGCGCAGCTCTATTTATGGTATCGCGTGATATGACCCGCGAACGTAAAGTGAATCCACTCGATTAAGGTCTGGAATAAAGCCTGCTCAACGCTGTCAAACGATGCTTTCTGAGAAGTAGTCCTTATCTAACGAGGCAGAGGTGCTGGATTATCTTCACGCCGCGGTCACGCTGCTTCTACATCATGCAAAGGCGGTTTTGCACACGTCATCTAAGGAACGTTTCTTCCCAGCATGACGGTCTTTTGGCATCGGTGATACAAACGCTGTCTGCAGCCACCTTGAAGCACGCATATATGCCTAAAGCAAACGTGCCTCTAGGACGCTTGAGTCATGTCCCCGGATAATTCTGTTGTAGTATCATGTCCTTTGCGTGATGCATGGGCAGTACGTATGACTGCGGCTCTAGGCCGGGTCACGCCACTCATTTACCGTACAAGAGAATGTCTGCATGCAGATTCAGACAAGCGTCACCGCGAGATCCGGGCTTCGAATGCCGCGTGGAAATGAGTTCGAGGAGGAAACTTGACACGACGCATTCGAACCACGGATATTGCGGTGACTCGTGTTTGCAGACTGTATTTTTGCATGATATACGAGCAGTGGTGACCCGGCTTTAGGACACCTACCGGAGACTAGCAAGGGGCAGAGATTGAGCAGAAGTGTTGCCTCGTTGTTCGTCGGGGTATCGTCGCAGTACGAAAGAGTACAAATGCTGCATCGTAGTTTGGAGGCACTCGTGTTCAATCAAATAAGGACACGAGCTCTAGCCGGACGTCGACGCAGCACGGGCTTGACTCTTTTTCGTTACAAAATGTTGGGACCAGAAGGGGGCGGGAGTCAGCCATATAACGCATTCTGTGTTAAAGTTCCCCGGTCAGGTTACACATGGTGCCTATAAAGCTTTGTTCTGCTCATTGCAATGCCTGCCATGTAGACCCATAGTTCGAGAACACATTGTGTAGGTCTGCACAGTCTACAAAACTGAGGGGGTGATGTCTTCAACAGTGCCCTCAGAGACAAGGATGCATCGAGGCCGGATGTGAGATCACTGTTCACATTGCGTAAACAGGGCAGGACTCAAAGCTCGGAGAAGGTACGTCGGCCATACGGAGCGGAAAACAGTTTGGCGACTTCTAACTACTAGAGATTTAACGATACTCACCACATGCGGCCATGGTGTAACGGAGTCGAAAGCCTCTTGTGGGCGGCGAGTGTAGTCCGTTAGACACAAAGGTGACGATGACGATCCCGGTATCGACTGCAACGAAGATAATTTTTTTTGCGATGCCTAAAACGCTATGAGACATTAAAGGGGGAATAAAGTTGGGAGTGGAAGCAGAAATAATTCTATAAAACATATAGACGTGATAGTGATGAAATAGTCATTTTTAGTATTGTTATAGGACCAAACAAAAGCACCGTGCGTTTGCGTTAGCGTTGCATGTTTCACACTGAGCGTGCACGGGCCCGAAACTGCGTCTTGGTTTGGTGAATCGCGACTACGCGCATGCGCAACGTCCTAAGTAGAACAAGAGTTTGGTAATCCTGTACACCAACTCATATCTGCAAACAAACCGGAGCACCCCTAGCGGACGTCACCGCGCCGCGCATGCGCGATGGAGTGTGGGCAAGCTCGCCGTCGCCCATAAACAAAACCCTTGAAATGCGGTGTTGTCGGCGTCGGTGTGAGTCTCCCTGCAGCTTTTTAGCGTTCGAATTGATGATTTATACGCCTCTGGCAATGCCTGACTACTTGAGTGGCCTCAGCGAAATTACCGAGGCTCGTTACACCGCAAAAGGTCGCGTGAATAATTTGACACGCGGCAATTCATTCCGCGTGGATGCCGCAGAATGTACGCTAAAGCCTGATTCGCATGATGAGATTTCGCTCGCAGTGCACGGTAGCGACGTCGCTCCCGGGCTGTAAAAGACGCCGGAACCGTAGCTGAGATGGACGACGTCAATACTGAAGATAAACGGGAGTGGACCAAGTGAGTCGGGCACATACCGGAAGTCAGGGATGACCACTAGTAACAATGATCGCATCTGTATCTATAACATCCGTACCAACACCAGCAACTAAAATTTAAGTCTTTGAGGCCTGCTTGCGCTAACCTCCTGGTATCGGGCCAATTTTGGTCTACGAGTCAGTCATTAAATTAGTAGACGGCAAGCAGAAGCGTTTCAAAGAGCAGACGGCAGTTTGAACGATCAGGCGGCAGTTCGAACTTTGAAAGACGCACTTAACGAATGCAGGTGGTCCGTACAACTTGGCTTGCTTTTTCTGCGTTCATGTTGGACAAAACAAATAATCCTGATGACGAAGTATTCGCGGGCCAACCCAAAGTGTTTACCGCCCAAGCGTGTGGTCGACGGTGTCTGGTTTTCCATTTTCACGGCGAATATCGACGTTCACGGACGAACCGAGCACATGAAAACTGACCTTTGAAACCTTTCTCGGCTCTTTGGTGCCGGTTGCGGCGTATTGACGAGAAGGCAGGTTTTTTCAGGTTCTTTTGATACAACGCAGGAATACACGTCTCACATAGGGCTTTACGCTTTCAGCCCCAGACGGAAGTGCACCCGACTCGCCACCACGCGCGGTGACGTAACGAGATGGTTTGGGTTACAAAGCCTGGCAAACCCATACGGATTTTGCTACAAGGCATTTGTGAGGCCAAAGTAATTTTCTCTTCAGGCGCCAGACTTCGATGCAAAACGCCAAGCATCACACAGCCAAACAGCGGTGAAGCGTAATCCTGTCACTTCTTCGGCAATTTCTACCGAAAGATGCCACATAAGCCAGCTGAAATGGGGCTATAACTCTGGTATTCGTGTATTGTCCAATTTAAGGCACACCGGTGTAGATGACAGCCAGACTACCGGGCGAGAAAGGCCTAACTTTGTGGCACATGTTTGGCAATGTAGTGCCAAGGCACCCAGGTTAATCTAATAAGGTCATTTAGCTGCACCTTGGCTTCTTCAGCGTTTGGAAGGCAAAAACATTCTGGACAGGTATTGGCCGAAAAAATTGCGATACTTGAGGTTCAGGATCACTTCTTCGTGACTTGTTTTTTGGGCGTTAAATAAAGCTTATTTCACACTTTAATCGCAGCGCAGCGACCGTAAACATCACGCATCACCACGACCTGCGTTCTTAAAGCTGTTATACAGTAAAATTAAGTATGGAGGAAAATAAACCCGCCTGGGTTTACGGACAGATATTTGAGCAACTATGAAGACATCTATGTAAGACCTGGGGAGAAGGCTCCGTCCGTACGATAGTTCCGTCAAAGGAAAGGGCTTGCGTGTCGGTGGCCTCTTTGAAAGGCTTCTCATCAGTGGAAGGTTTGCCCATCGAATTCTGCTCACAAGTATATAACATTAACCGGCTAGTAAACAGGCGTTATTAAAAAGACTATGTGTCAGGGTGTGCTGATTTAACGGCACAGATTTTTAATCTTTCTTTTTTTGTGAGTCGAGCAATGTTGTGCAATGACGGGTCTTTGGAGGCGAAGTTTTTCTGTTCTTCTATTGCTTACTGATTATGAAGTAGAAATTGCGCGCTCACTGTGAGAAATGTGAGAAGGGTCTGAATCTGATTATCGCTGTCGATAAGAACGCAGAAGGAATCATGATGGAGAACATGAACTTTATGGTCACCCACGCCCTGCGACGCGCAGATGTCTGCCAATTACAGTGGCGGTGATAAGAGAGTTTATTTCTTTAACCAAGCACCCGATATTTAGCGACGTGAGTGGACGAGTAGAATTTTACCCAAATATATGACTAACCCGCACTTCTGCTTCACACATTATGACAATTTAATTATTACGTCACGTTGTTACATTACCAGGGACCAGAAGCCGGGAACATGTAGGCTAGAGTTTTCTAAAAAACACAAAAGAAATGGCAGAAGGGAAGCAACACCGTAAACAATGACCCAGTTTTGTGTTCGTTTCTTTGTTGCTTTTTTGGTTTTGTGAGCTTCCAAGGACGAGAGAAGACAGAGGCGTGCCGCTCAGGATGCTACGAAGACCAGAGTGCTTATCACTCGTACTTTCGGATAAGGAGCGGCAGTTCTTAGAACGATGAGGGCAAAGCAGTGACAGTATTGAAAACGTGACATGTTATATATCTTTTGTGTTTTTTACCTGCATTTTTCGGGGGGCATGTTTGCTGTTTATGGCAGACGCCTACACGAATAAATCTTCAGTTGAAAGTCAGCGCTGTGTCCTGTGGTTTCTTCTACTTCGTCCTTGTCTTTGCGCTGTTCTGTTATTATCATGTCTTCGAGACAGCTGACGTACGTCGGAACAGTTCCGAAGGTCTCCCGGGAATTTCGAACGTTCTATTTAGCGAAATCGGTCCTCACTGCCGCCTCTTGCTATCGTAAACCCTCAGGCACGAGTGTGTCGAGATGTGCCCTGCAGTAATCCGGGCACACTTTTCATACATCATACAAAATATTTTTTTTGCTTCGGCCACATTTGTTTAGCTGCAACGTGTTTCAGAGGTTTTTTGTATCACCCTGCAGCGGTAGGTCAATTGCACAAGGAAGATTGGCGCCTCAAGTGAATTGTCGTCTGCAGGCCGTGTTTTTTTATGTTTTACGCATTGTTCATACACCTGGCGAAGCGGATTCTTTTAACAAGGTAACACATCTAATCTAAACACTTTTCCATATCTCGATTCTCTACATAAAGGAAATAGGCATTCTTTTTTCTTTTTTCATTTTTTTACTACGGTCTTTGAGGTTACACGAAACTAGAAGACAAGACCTGCGTAGCTCGCAGTTGTTGGTGGGTCCCGGACTCGTCCTGTGGCCGCTGAAGCTAACCCAGAGCCGCCGCAAAAAGCGGTAGGCGGCATGCCTCTGGCGTCCCCCGTCTGCTACCATCGCGCTCGTTCTGAGACGCTCAAAGACGCGCCATGGCAGAGGCGTTGATGTGGGCTAGGTGGAGTTATGGTTATTAGTGATGACGTTTGAGGGGAGGGGGGGTGCAGGCTTTGTCTTCGAAGTGGTGTTGAATAGAGCGTGAAGTGTTTGAACCACAAACGGGGACTCATGCACGGGGTATGTGATACGAGAAGTATTTTATTTTAATAGAATGCTTAGATGGGCTAGTTGGTACATCATGGGAAAATAAGCACTTAAAAAAACAAAACGGACAAAAATTAGAATAACAACGACACAGGGCGCAGCGTCGCTGTTTTTGCACGATATGCTTACGCATCAATGAGCTCCTTTAATGATATCTTGAACCTCTGGGTAAATTAAAGTCTGTTTTTAGGAGAGGCGTCATTTGTCGTCGCCATTGAAAGGCCTTCCTTTCAAAACCTTGTGAAAGAACTAAATTGCTTTGTATATGGACCGCATACTTACCATGCTTTCCAGTGAGTAGACATCAATTTGCATAAACGAAAGTAAGCAATACAAACAATCAAGAAAAAAAAGACTGATTTGGGGGACAGTAGGTAACGTCGAAATCGAAATTGATAGACCCCAGATGCCCGGAAGCGATACACGGCCGTTACGAGAAGACACACGTATTCTCCGTTCACGCCTAAGCTGGTAGTGCGGGGGTAGCTGGGAGCTTGCCGAGACCCATCGACCGCTTTCCTTTCGCATCCTGTCCCTGCTTCCTGCTCGTGGACATGGGCGGGAGTGAAATCACGGGGCGAAAGCATGTACGCATGGGTGGTTCAAAAGAGCACGTAGCGCTTCCGACGCACTGACAGCAGAGCGGCAATGAAGGGCTAAAATAAATATCAAGTGCGGTGGTCGACGGCGGCAGAGACAGGAACATCCGCACCGCTGCGTCTACTTGCTGGGGCGCGATTTTCGGTCGGTTTAGTTTCTGACCGGAGCAAAAAACGCTGAAGGAGTGTGCCGCATTTTTTTAACACACTTGCGCGCGTTTGCATGTTGGCCAGTTACAATCTACTCGAGTGGCAATTCAGTGGGATATAGCTCTTCTGGGCACTTCACTTTGGGTTTGGATTTCCAGGAAGTGCATCTCCAAATATGCATGATAGTAAAATACATAATCGCTCAGATCTATGATATCCACAACCGACAAAAATAAAAAAAGGAAATCACAAATGATATTTTTCGCGCAGATCATATCATGACACACCTTTACTAGATTAGTGCTTCAACCAAGCTTCCTACAACTCAGCAGGAACTTCGGATTTCTTGCACGCCTCCTGATTATACTTACCCTTTATTGGACCATACGTCTGGCAAGCATTATGGTTAGTAATAAAGTAATAATTCGCTTAGTCTGTACCAATAGTTTTACGACATCTTTATTTTATTTTTTTTCGGGTGGAACTGTAGTTGGTAATTTCTCCGTTAACAACATCCACAACGACATTAAAAGCACAAAACGGAGCAAAACAAAAAATGGTTGGTGCTATGGCGCACCGTGCATTCTGAGGGCGCCTATCAAACCATTTAGCCGTCTTGGACGCTGGGCGAGCTATTTAGTGCCTCGCCTCAGACACGATCACGTGTCGTGTCGCTGCGTGGGTCGATCGGGATCTCGAATTCGGCTCCCGACAGACGTTTTCTCTCTAGCCACTGGAGGGCGCTGCGGACGCCCCATGGCGGGCGAGGAGAAAACTCCTCGCCCATCCGGTCGATATTGTCGGGTAACCGGGAGGCAAGAGTCTCTTAGGATTCCGGCCGGCGCTCAAGAAAGGCGAGTGCTGGCAACCGCTCTCGGGCAATAGCAGGACACAGGGGCCTAGAGGCCTCTCTTGTGTTAGACTTTGGGCTCAACGTATGTTTGTAAATATTTCAGTAATGTCGCGTGTGTTTGTAGTATAGATTGAGTGTTTTGTAGCGTGTGCGTTTTTATCGCCTGATCAAACGGGAGCGGAATCGCTCCCATAGAGGAGCCAGGCTGGACTCTGGTTGTTGACGGACCACGTGGGGAACGGCGTATCGGCGGCGGTACGCGAATTCCCACTAGTGCATAGGTGATTCAGAACCACTAAATAAGCTGCGATTTGAATATCGGCGCTCTGTTCTTTGTATTGTTGTGGACGCCGCCTCTCTTGGTGCTTAGTGTAGAGCAGACGCACACTGCCAACCTCATGATTCAAAGGTGCGACTTCCTCGGCATTAGATTCGGGGTCAGGAAGCTCACGTAAAATTCAGGTGCTCCGTCACGAAGTGTTTAATATTCACGAAGGACGGAAAAAGCGTTTGCTGGGATTTGAGATAAAGCTTCAGGTACTTGGCAACCATGATTTTAAGCCCAAAGATGGTTAAATAAGTGTCGTTACACTGAAGCGTAGCTGGATTTAGAGGACATATCCTAGTAAAAGCACATTTGTAACGAAGAATTTTTGTTTTGCTTCTAATAAACACACATGGTTCCTACAAAAATACTAAGAACATACACTCTAAGAAAAAATGGAGGGAAAAGGTAGCAACGGCGCGTCTTCCTCTCTTCTACTGACGCGCCCCCAAGCGGACACGAGAAGAAGGGAGGAACGAGGCGTTTTCTCTTTCTCCAGGCAGACGGGAGAAAGCTTTCGCCCTTCCGATCATCTTCTTTCGGTTTCGCTTTTCGAGCACGTCGCACACGTTGTTTAATAAATGTTGTTGAGTTGATTGAGCTTCAGTGGCAGCGAAGGCCGCCAGTGATTCCGTCTTCTAGTCCAAACGTGCAGAACATATCGGCTGCATTGAAGTTTTTACCACTAATTATATCAAACGAGCAAAAAAGCAGCTGGTAAAAGCGAAGTTCCGGAGCAGTGCCAGCAGCACTACGTACACTGGGCAAGATGGCCGTCTCCAGATATGCAGGACCCACGAGGAAATACAGGAGTGGAACCACGCGGGTCTGTGTCGACGTTTTTGACGTTATGGAAATCGCAGAAACTGCGTCCAAGACAGAGCAGGTTTGCTGCCGACTGCCTGGGTGCCTTCCGTGCTGAGCTCGGTTCGGTTTTCTGATGCCAGTGCCAGCCGGCAATCAACGTGGTTCTGTATTTCTGCGTGTCAGCAACATAGCAGCAACATCATGATGGCAGTGTTGTGCGTTGTGAACAAAAGAGGAATATCTTCGATGTGACCGTGTGTTCGCGTATCAGTGGTGTAACAGCCAAGATTAGATAACGTAAACTGTCGGGCATTGATGCCGCTGGTCCGGCCGTAATCCGGAGGGGCGGAGGGTCGCAGGTTGACATTCCGCTTTACATTAAAGAGTTTAAGACCACTTGAGGATTAGGCGCAGTCGATCGACGTGCGGATAGTCATGTTGGAACGCTGGTCTGAACAGTAAGCTCCTATTGTACAGTGGCCAATCTGACTGACGGTTGTCTCCTCCCCGAGAGCGATTGCGCTCTGGGGAAAAGGACTGAACAATACGAAATTATGACGGAAAGTGCGTATATTTACAGTGTGGAATTCTAGCATTAAAAAAAAATAGTAGGTATAATCGAAGAAAACAAGCTATTTTTACTTTTGCTGTTTCAAATATACTACAGTTCTTGGAGAAACTGCCCTTCAAGTGGCGCGCTGGGATGAGCGCTAGAAGTTTTCGAGCTCGCCACGGCGTAGCTCCATACACTTAACACATCGCCGCAAGTCGCGGTTTGACTGCATTCAAGTTGATCGAAAAGCGATTTCTCTGCCCGGAGCATCACTTTAAACTGAGGTGAATTTCGCACTCTACAGAGATTAACTCAAGACGACAATTGCAGCCGTGCGCGAACAGCACAAATAGAAAAACAAACACCACAATAGAAATACTGGCTACGACGTGCAGTGCGGATAAACAAACTCATGGCTTGGAACCGCATTGGAGCGGCTTGATTTATTGGCCTTCAAATAATTACGGCATGATCGAGCGTTTCGTTCTATTAAGAGATTCATCACCTGAGCCATTGAAAAGGCTCTAGGAGGTATGACATTGCTGGAAAAAAATTAACATGCTAGAATATCTTTAATTGCTTAGGCAGCCACCGAAAAATTCCGTACGTTCAAAACGACGCAGTATAAAAGACAAGAAACACGCTGAGCTCGGCAGTAGTGATCGCGTTAGTGTGCCATTGTATTGATGTTTATATGTGCCATGTATGTGTATGCGCTCAATGTATGTTCCAGTTCACTTAATGCTTGTGAGTATGCGTAATGTGTCTCTAAGTGTGTATAATAGAGGTTCCCGAAAGATCCCAGTGCAATGGTGGCGCATGAGGAAATAAAAACACTATTTTGTAGAACATGAATTGGGCGGTGCCTAGCGTCACCTAGACTAGCTACTTGCAATCACTCTGCTTGACCGCTCCCATCTAGTGCCAAACGATTGAACCTTCTTTCACGCTACGCGATAAACAGCGGCTTCGAGTTTGTTCCTTTGAGAGTGGCTTTTGTTTTCGCGAATTGGATCGCCATTTCTCCGTGATGTGCGGTTGACGAAGGAATTGTGACTCGAGGAACAGCAAAGGTAAGACGTAAACTGCTCGAAGTAGCTGGGTATCGGTTGTCTCCGTTTAACATCGCAGTGTTGACGACGAGAAGACTGAGTAACTGCTTTTGAAACGCAAGTTTCTTTACCTTTGGGGAGAATCTGGCTTCCGAAATAAACACAGTTCGCGGACAGCTCGTGTTACGCTTTTATTTGCTGCTCCTCCGTCCCGTACAAGAGACGTAGCCTCCTCGTTAAGCCTTATTGAGCTCGATTTGCTCGATTCGGGGCCACCATATTGAGATGCAGGCGACGGAGGAACTTTGGACCCCTTGTTCAGGGACGAAAGTTTTTTCCCTTTCTATAGGAACATAGGTTACAAGACCGTTCCTCCTCTTAGAGGGGACTATCGACACCTTTTTAAAGAGTGTATAAGCGCCATATAAGAACCATATAAGAAAAAATAAACTTTTCACAAGTTTCTTATATGGTTTTCATACGTCGTATACTTTATATCTTATATGGTTCTTATATAGTTATGATATGTTTCTTATATGTTTTTATATATCTTGCATGATTTATATGTGTTTAATGAAAACAAAATTTTTTATCAAATGAGATTTTTCAAAAGTGTAGGTGTACTATGCTGCATAAATTTCCGTAGAACTACGTGATGATGTCACAAGGAATGAGAGGGGGTTGATATATGAGAGGCCGTGCACTTGTGCACAGGTCCCAGATGTGTTGTTTGTGGTAGCTGAAGGCACATCCACACGTTCGTTCCGTAAGCGAAGTCACGTGATCCTGACGTCACGGGAACTACAGACTAATTCAGTTTCCCCCTAAAGTTTGCGGGAAAATTGAAGTCGCGTGTCTTAGACACCAGTTATGTTTACACGCTAACTCTGGCTAGAAAATTAATGTCACGTGACCCACACACAAGTGCTGCGTTCGCGTTCGGTAAGGACTCGGACCGAACACGCGCTTCGTGAGCAAGCAAAGGTGACCACCAATGTTGCTTGATCGACCTTTGAAAAGGGTTCTTTTGACGGAAAAATTGATGTCACGTGTCCTGACGTCACGGGACCTGTACGCATATTCAGATTCCCAGCTAGATTTGGCGGATAAATAAATGTCACGCGCCCCGCTAAATTTAGCGAGAAAAACGAAATTTGTGTGCAGTTCACGCGATATTAGGTCACGTAACATCAATTTCCTCGCGAAACTTAGCGGGAAAGCTGAATTTATGTATAGTTCATGTGACGCCAAGTAACGCGACATCGGTTTCGTCGCCAAATTTAACGAAGAAACTGAATTGTTGTAAATGTCACGCAACGTCAGGCCACGTGACACCAATTGACGTCACGTGACCTGAAGTAACCCAGCATTATACTCTAGAGAGATGGCACTTCCGTGACCAAGTTTTCCTGATAGCGACTCGCAACTTTGCACACCCTTCCAAGCGTGGAAAAAGACGTAGATCTACATAAAAAAAAGGACGAACACGACGTTTTCAGCACAAAACTTGTTTAGGTATGTCGAACACAACGTTTAGGGTTTTAGTATGTCGATTAACAACCAGCTCGCTTGCTTAAAAACGTAGTCTTCAGGCGTCACCATCTTGTTAGTTTCGGAAAGTTGCGATATAAGTGTTAGTTTTGGTATGCTGGGTTTCACGGTCGCACGGGCGAGGGCGGTTCCACAATGTATGCCTATGCGGAGAGCAAGTTGTCAGCTTCGTGCGCAGGAGTTGCGATGACGTCAAAACGACGCCAAGCTCTGATTGGCTCTGATTGAAGGATAGTGGGTAGACCTCGAAGCAAGCTGCCTTGAAGTCAACCCACTGTCCTTCAATCAGATTCCATGAGAGCTCTGCGTTCTGACGTCACCACAACTCATGCGAGCGAAGCAGACGAACTGGGACTCCGCATAAAACACAGCATAACCAGTATGCTTGAAGCAGCACTACCTTGTCTTCCGGGCGTAAAAAATAAATGCAAAAAAACCCACTTGTAAGCATATTATTTTACTCTGTAGAGGAATTGTTCTGCAGTAATGGAAAAACGGCCGCATATATATAATTTTTAATACTTTGTGCCATCTTCATTTAATTGACAACCCTCTTTAGAAAGAATCGACTGGTATTTGCCGCATTGACGCGGCTGCCAGCTTACGGTTGTACCACGATGATAGTGACACATAAGGCACCGCTCACGGCCGCTGCGACGAGCAAGCGAACGCCACATTTCCCCTTCTATACCATCTCCACCATAGTTTCGGTTTCCATCTAACTATACAGAGTGCCCTTCCCCGCGCGATGAAGGCTTCAGGTGCAACCCCACCCTTGGTTAGTGGGATTCTAAACCAACAGATGGCGATGGGATCGCCCTCCAGGCCTGTACATTAATGCTAGAAATCGTGTGTGGTGGCGCTTCGAAACAGTGGGGTATTTTTCTATATCCTGAATTTGACATCCCTGGTCCTTCGTTTGTTTTTCTCTGCACGAGCTTTCTTTGGAACCCTCATGGCTGCGGCAGTTCTCGGGCAAGGGGACCAGCTGCCTCACTCTCCGAGCTCACGTCTCCAGCAAATGTGTGGCTAAATAGACCATTTGCTGTCTTACCCAAGCATCAAGGAGAATGCAGGGATTGGTGTTCCACGCGCCACACGCGCACGCCTTTCCTGTATAAAAGATTCGAAGTAAATAACCAAAAGAAAGCATTGACGAACGCGCGTGCAAGGTGCCATTTGTTTTAGGTTTTTGCTTTGGAAAAATTACTACTGCTGAGGCCAGCACGTGCGGCGCGTGGAACACCAATCCCTGCATTCTCCTTGATGCTTGGGTAAGACAGCAATAGGTCTATTGCTAATATACAGCGAGTGACTCATCGTAACTTTGAAATTGCAGACCAACTACACGCTGTATAAATATCCACACAACCCCAATTATTGTTACAGCAAATGTGGTCAGAACAAAAAGCGAAAATCGTCCTGAGCCAAATGGCGAGTCACATGCACAACAACGCGTTGAAAGATATAAAATTGCCTGTGCGCCGTTAGCACCCCGCGGAAATTTCGAAGGCCAATTACACATATTTTAATGTGATCAGATTTATATGACGGGCCAGCCCTTTGTCGTGCATGTGTTTGGCTCTTCGTGGATTTCCAGGAAAACGTGAAGATGTGATAGACTTGGGTTTCCAAAATCCTAGCTTGAGGAATTAAACACCTCAGCAATCAAAACAAATAAACTATTTTATGGGCAATCAGGTGTCTCATTCATGTAGATGTGCGTTTATTTCGACCAAAACCATGAGACTGGAAAACACAAGAAATGACACCGAGGTTTAGATATTCAGTTTGGTAAACCATAGGGTAAACCCGAAAGTAGAACTGGTGTGGGAGTCATAATAATAAAAAAATGTAAAGTTAAAAAATTATCCCGCAGCAATACTTGATAAGAATTAATTCTAATACGTGTTCAGTGATAGATTCAGTGACTGGCCAGGCTAACATTCTGGGTCTGTGGATAGCTTTGCAGAGAGTTTAGGCAATGTACCAGTCTCAATTTGGTGATTTAAGGCCTGTTCACACATGCAGCGGAGCGCTACAAGCGTAGCGCTAACCTCGTGCTAAGCGCGCGTGCTGACGGCAGCGTTCACCAGCTTTGTATCTCACCGTCAAAACTGTTGCTCATGGCAGACGATAAGTAGCTGACGGCACGTGAGTAGCGCTGGATAAGCGCTTCGCTGCATGTGAGAACCGGCCTTTATGCGCCAAGTAGTGTGCAAAAACAAAAAAAAAAAATGCAAACGGGTAGAGTTTGACGTTGCATAAAATGTAGTGTGAGCACGCACATGGTACGCTGATTAATACTGAAGCAGCTTTACATTTTACACTAACGTTGAGTGTGTCGAAAGTTAAGGGTGCATCGAAAGCTAAAGCTTGTACACATATGCTGCTCAGGCCGTTATGTTTGAATGTTCATAGTACTTTATTACCCTCAGATTTGGTGTAAGTTGTCTCCTCATTGCTCACAATAGAAAGAAAGAAACATTCTCACTCTCGGTAGATAGAAAAACACCACTTGCTGACAGCTGCCAATAATTTCGGCGCCGATTATGAGTCTTCACTGCATGCCAACGGTCGGGTGCTTAGAACGAGTTTTCCCCGCGTGATTTCATACAATCGCAATTGTTCTTGATAAACAACATTGTTTACTCACGCAAGTGGCCACACGTAAAGTTTAGAATATTTTGTATTGATTGTGGCACACGTAACAAGTAACATAGGCTTTTGTATTTTTTCAATTCGCGAAATAGAATGCTCCGTGTTACCTTGTTCTCTAATGAATGTAGAACACAAAAGAGCACGAGCTGAATCGCTGGAGAACTGAGGGCTATGATGCACATATGAAGAAGATAAGCTTTGTTGCACTAAAAAACATTACAAGTAAAGTATTTGGTTTTATCGTGCGAACAAAGCGGATCATACAAGCGCGAGCATGCTGCCCTGAACGACTCTTCCAGTGAACAAGCGCACCGTTCAAAGCATGGAGCTCGCTTTTATAGCTTTTGGTGCGTTCAAACCTTTTAAAACACAAATATATATCAATTCAATTATTTCATTTCTTTTTACTAAATGCGACAATGGTTCTTTTTTGGCGTTTACGCGTCTCATTTCTTAGTTAAATATTATTTTTCTAGAAGTCCGACAACTATGGTCTGTTTCATCATAAGTAAGAGTCGCATAATGAAAATGTAGACACACACACAAAAAAAGGAACGCGGACACCCGAACACAGATTAAACATGCAATGTAACGTCGCATTCAAAATTAGTCGTTAGTTTCTTAGAGAGCAGCAGTTTCATAGGGCGACATTGTTACCAGTTGTAGATTATAAAAAGAGCAGTACAACTGTAAGCTCGGGGTCTTTCACGTGCATTACGCGGTATTTGTGATACACGATCGCTCCAGGATAGGATCCAGATGGGCGACAGAACCCAGGGTCCTTGCTAAAGCTCCTTGATAAAGGCGTTTTTTACATGTACCGCCAACCATTGTTGTGGAAACGCGCAAGAAACGTGCCACGAGTGGGTGCTCCGCCGCCATTCACTTTCAAGGGCCAGTCATTTTAGTGATGCGCCGCCATTTGCCTCCAAGGGCCGCTCGAGACACGGTCCTCGTGCACTGGCACATTTGACGTTACTTGAACGATTAAAACAAATACATCGAGGGCTTTTAGGCTGAACTATATGGGGCGAATATGCTGCGAATAACCGACGAATGTTGCCCGGCGGCTTTTGCTCTGCGCGTGGAATCAACACAGTGGCTGCCACGTCGCGCGCAAAGCGAGCGTGCCGTCGGGTGGCGTTCGCCAGTTATTCGTCACATAACACGTTCCATGGAGTTCAGCCTTTAGTCCCTACAGCTTCTGCAGAGTTAGTCTCTGTGCTTTGAACGGAGCTCGCACTCACGCATTTTTCCACGTGCTCTGATTTGCGGTGCTATAACACACTCGGCCAACGATCCCCCGCCTTTGGTTTAGCCTGCGAGCTAAACCAAATGAGCATACGCTTAGAGTATCGGCACTCTTTTCCCCGGTATTTGTTGTGGGCGCCGCCATCTTGGTGGTTAGTACAAATCAAACGCAACTGCCGATCATCATGATTCAAAACTGCGACTTCTTAAGCATTAGTTTCGGTGTTAGGAAGCTCTCGTAATATTCCTTTGTTTTGTCGCGAACGGTTTAAGCATTTGTGGAGGACGGAAAAGCGTACCTTGTGATTTCGATATAAAGCTTTAGATAACTGACAACCATCATTGTGGCACTAACGTGTGTATTAAGCGTAGATTATTTAGTAATTCTAGTTTAGCCTGGCCGCACAGGCACAAAAAAAGGACGAACTGCTTGACCTCGCGCTCTTGGCTCTGCTTCAGTGGCTTCATCAGCCCGTAGTGTTGGCTGCTCTCCGGATTAAGGTAAAGCAAAGCAAATATTCAAAAGGTTTTACAAGCCAAACCCCCAAAAATCACTTAACACGCCCTAATAAAAAAAATGCGGGATAATTTTGACTAACTGGAAATCTTTAGGCCTGAAAGCGAAATCTCAGATTGCCCTCTGTCAGATTGCGGGCACCTCGGCCGATATTTAAAACCGAAAAATATGGATTCATGGGCCAGCACGTTGGCTCACAGACACTGAGACGTTTAATGTTTTAGGTTTTGTTTCAACACCATTGCCACTTAAAAGCCACCGAGTTGGTTCTTGAAACAAAATATAGTCAAACTATTCCAACAAGCATACTCTGATTGCGAAAATGATTTTGTAACTGATAAAAACATTCAAATGTTTTCGCATAAGTGTCGGAATCCCAAATGACGGGGTCCCTTTCATGACATCCATTTCATTTAGCTCGCAAAAGGCGTGTACGTGTACCGACGCACACTGGAACGCGCGCAAAAGCAGCTGTAGTGCACCCGCAGCCTCGCGCTTGTTGTTCTGACATTTCTGGCTCGCTCACTGCGGAAATCCAGGCATCTGATACCCTGACACATGGCGCTTTTTCTGTCCTTCACGTGGCGTTCCAAGCGGCACACAACGGAAAATGCCCATCAAGATTTTAAGCGCCACTAAATAAGCTACGCTTCAAAGTAACGCCACATCGCTATATTGGGTCTTAAAATCATGGTTGCCAGTTCGCTGAAGCTTTATCTTAAATCACAGGAAACACTTTTCCCCCCTCCACAAATGCTTAAACAGTTCGCGACAGAGCAAAGCAATATTACATGACCTTTCTAACACCGATTCTAATTCGGACGAAGTCGCAATTTTGAATCATGACGATCAGCGGTTGCGTCTGCTCTGCATGTACGAGCCAAAATGGCGGCGCGTACTACAATGTCGGGGAACAGAGTGCCGATACTCTAAGCGCAGCTCATTTAGTGGCTCTAAAGCTATTCTTGAACAGGTGTCGCCACCATTATTTCATATTAAGAAAGTGCAATTTGCCGTAACTGAATAGGAAACGTTTGAGGTCTAATAACATTTTAACGTGTAATATTTCAATATGGAAGTTCTGGAAAATATATTATCGAAAAATGCTTCATAATTTAATGTCTCGTGATTTTGATTAGTTGACGTGATTCCGTTTTTATAGAACCATAAAATAAAACCATTTTAAACTTTATTTTCTTTTTTAAATATACATTATCTGTAGATCTTGTTGCTGACTTTTTTGAATTCATTATAAACAAAAGAACGTTCACGTATAATATTGTGGACGATGGGACATTATAACTCGGGAAATATTTTTTTCAAATATTGGAGACTGTGGTCTATTAAAGGCTAAATAATTAATTAACAACTAGAAATAATCAAAATACTGAGACAATAAAGTTTTGTTGAAAGACAGCTCTTTCATTTAACATTAATTTTCTAATTGTAGGATGCATAGATAGAAAGTTATAAACCGTCAAAAAGCACCAAAACGTCACTCACGGTGGGGGTTGCACCTTAAAGCATTCTGCATCTTCGACTGGATACCACTGACTGCAGAGTCAGCCCCGAACTAAGCTGGGCTTATATTTTTCTTGTTTTATGCCATTGACGGCAATGCAGCAAATAATGATACGTCGCGTTCTTCACCATCGTCACCGAGAACAAAATTTCTCTGGTTCTTGCACCGAAACGAATGTTTATACTTATAGTTCTTTAACCAAAGCCTAATAGCTCTAGTGACAGACAACCGAAGAAACGCAGTGCACGGCTGATTATATCACTCTTAAAGATTTTGTGTTGGGTTTTCCAACGTTGCTTAATTAAATTGCGTTGCGTGTATGTTTAGTCAGTGAGCTGTCAGTCACCCCCAGTGGGCGTTTGGCCTCTCGTAGTAAATGAGTAATTTAGCCGGAACAGTACATATCTGCTGGCCTGGGGTCTTTAACGGTCATCGCACTGTATAGTGATATACCAGAACACGCCGGCACGATGCTCGTTCAGATCGAAACAGGCAGGAGTGAAGATTGAGACCAGTGTTCCTGGGTTCTGCATGACTCGAGAGAAATAGGCATGTGGCCCCTCCACAATCTCCACGTTTGACAGAAATTACGTCTCTCAACCACTTCCGGTCGCTTTGAAGCGTTTTTTTAAACATCTTCAGTGAACCAAGTCTTTTCGACAACTGGACACGTCGGCACAACTGCCACGCGGTGCAATATGCAGGGTGTTTTTTCTTTAAGCTTAACAGAATTTTCAAAAACAAACCATGAGAGTTAGTTAATACGGTCGCACAGGTGAGCTATACGGTCAGTGGGACATAGTATAGGGGACTAATCGTAACGATCAGTCGGCTATTTAGTTAAAATTCGTTAATTAACTTTTTAATTAATGAAAATAGACATATAGTTCCAATTAGAAACTTGCTCAGCGTCATTGAAAACCACTAAATCACTAATTTTCAGAAAGACTTTGAACGCGTGAGAAGCGTAGTAGTGCACTAAAGTTACCGCTCGTGGAGCAGGTACAAGGCTGGGGCTAGATAAGAGACGGAAAAATTGCGCGGGCGCCTTACCGCAACCGCTAGCTTTGTACGTGCTCCACGAGTGCTAACTTTAGTGCACTACTACGCTTCTCACGCGCTCAAAGTCTTTATGAGAATTAATGATTTAGTGGATTTTCGATGACGCTGAGCAAGTTTCTAATTGGAACTATATGTCTATTTTCATTAATTAAAAAGTTCATTAACGAATTTTAACTAATTAGCCGACTGATCGTTACGATTAGCCTCCTATATTATGTCCCCCTGGCCGTATAACTCACCTGCGCAGACCGCATTAATCTAGCTTTAACGGTTTAAAAAAAATCTGTTAAGATTAAAAAGAAGAAACACCTGTATACCTCGTTGACCTCTAGGCTGACATTGCGGGTGAGCAAACAAGCCTGCCGGGCTCATCAACCATCTTTGTTTCATCACCCCTATTTCTGCTCGTGGGTATGAGCGGAAGCGCAATCACGTGGCAATAGGTATACTTGTATGACTGGTCCAAAGAGCACGTAGCTTCCATCGCACAGTCAGCTTATTTGTGCGAAGAGTACAGCATGTTTCGCACTATAGTACGGAGTGGCACATTTCGCTCGAAGAACAAAAAGTTTTTGGTTTGATAGTCCACGCCCGACGCAACACGTGCCTAGTCCGAACGTGAAACGTTCTCCTACGCTGGTCACCTAGACAACCTCCTTCAATATAAGCTCACAAAAATGCATAATCCACGATTAACATACACTGCCATTCACAGAATTAAACACGTCTTGTTGTTAAAACGATCTAGGAAAAAAAAAAAAGAAAACTTGGAAAGAAGATTACAAGTACGGCCTGTGGGCGCCACCATCTGGCTGCTGGTGCAGGTAGATCGTCTGATAGTCAAGCATTGCTGAGGCGTACCCACGGCCTCAGCAAATGCTTGACTGTCAGACGCTTGACCTGCACCGGCAGCAATGGTGGCGGCTGCCAGAGGCCGTACCTGTACACGTCTGCAGTCTCCACCTGTAGAAATTCCGCACCGCGTAAGAGTTAAACATTTAAACGTACATTGTCCTCGGACTATGGTTCACAAAGTGCTTTATACATACCGGTCTCGATGTAAGGCGGGAAGTCATCTCCGCAGTACGGCTGCACTCCGAGAAGGAGGAAGTCTCTCTGCGCCGGGGAACCCAGCTCGAAGTTCTGGCACCGGTTGATCAGCACTTCGTCGGGGGCCCCGCGAGGTCTTGCACCGACGCCGAAGGGTCCCTGCTTGCTGAAGCGGACGGTGCAGGTTCCGTGTGCCTTCCTGAAGCAGACCGAGTAGCGCAGGTGGTTCGGGTAACCGCCTTCGGGTCTCGAGTCCGTGTCGTAGTTGAAGCTGGACACCAGGCCGGATGGTTCCTCCTGGTACTGCAGACAGCCCGCCGGCGCTGCGACGTTGGAAAGTATGGCCAATCGAGACTTAAAGTAAGCCGCTATCACACTTGTAATACATCATACAAAGGACAACGTACAGACAATGTCTGAAGCGTGATTCTTCCTTGTACGGCGGAAGAGTCACACTGGTCATACAAAAACTGTGCTCAGTCGTGTTCGAAGCATACATTTATGTATGAAGCAAACATATTGCGAACATGTTGAGGTGATCCAGCAGATAATTCTATGGTCATGTCTGAAGCAAACATCGTGTCTTTTGTATAATGCACAAAACGCGGAAGGCAGCGCGCGACTTTCGGTTCTTAAATTGCATAGAACTGATTATTAAGGCGCTTTATATGTCTCATTGTTTAATCGACCTTCAAAGTCCTTCAGCGAAAACACGACGGCGACACGAAAGGTACCAAAACGTTTACGTGACTACTCAGCCGAATAAGAGGCAATGAAATTAAGAAGGATGACAAAGCGAATTAAAAGGAATAAGTGAAATATGAGGAATTAAAGTGAATTAAGAGTAATTAAAAAGAAGTAAGTAGTAATCAATGAGAATTAAGAAGGATTATAAAGCGAATTAAGAGGAATCCAACTGAATTAGGAGGAATGAAAGAGAAGTAAGAGTCAGCAATGGGATTTGAGAAGGCCTATAAAGCGAATTAAGAGGTATTAAAGGGAATTAAAAGGAACTAAAGTGAATTAAGAGTAATTAAAGCGTAACAATGTGTTGAACTAAGCGAGTTGGTAAAAGTTTGACATGGTGGGTGTAACAGCTTCAAAAAAACGAGGACGAAGAAAGAAACAGACACGACAGGACAACAGCTGTACTCGCAACTGAAATGTTTTATTTGAAAAGGAAAGAAAACACATACGTCAGTATCAGATAACACAGTGTGTGATCAAACAATACGCTACACACAAGGCACGTGTCATCAAAATAGGTTAACTAGACTCAACTTATGCCAGTCATGGTCTGGCGCAAAAAGGACAGCTCCTTATCACATAAGGCAACCGACGGCTCACTCACACATCTTTCTCCGAGGCACGAAATATAAAACGCCTCAATAATTTCGCGAGTGACCCTCTCTCTATGCCTCCCTTCAACCGTCACCTCGTCAAAGGCCGGCTGACACGTGCAGTCTCTGCAATGCAAAGGGAGGAGTCCCCCAACCGTGGCCCTCAGCGAGTAAGCATGCTCCCGGAGCCTATCGTTAAGGCACCTTCCTGTCTGGCCTATGTAGAATTTACCACATGACAGGGGTATCTTGTACACTACATTCGAGACACATGACACAAAAGGTTTTGCGTGTCTTTTGGTACACTTCGCCTTCACGCGATTTTCGGCTCTGGCGCCCACCCTTGCACAAATCTGGCTCATTTTTGGGGGCCGAGAACACAACTGGGAAATTATTGAGGGCGTTTTATATTTCGTGCCTCGGAGAAAGATGTGTGAGTGTGCCGTCGGTTGCCTTATGTGATAAGGAGCTGTCCTTTTTGCGCCAGACCATGACTGGCGTAAGTTGCAGTCTAGTTAACCTATTTTGATGACACGTGCCTTGTGTGTAGCGTATTGTTTGATCACACACTGTGTTATCTGATACTGACGTATGTGTTTTCTTTCCTTTTCAAATAAAACATTTCAGTTGCGAGTACAGCTGTTGTCCTGTCGTGTCTGTTTCTTTCTTCGTCCTCGTTTTTTTTGAAGCTGTTACACCCACCATGTCAAGTAATTAAAGCGAATGAAGAGAATGGGAAAAAAGAGAATGCGAAATAATGTAAATCGTTTGTCTGTCTTTAATGTATCGGCGCTTGGGCAGTTGCCTTCAAGTCATCTCAGGGATAACTGTTCGAGTTGGTGTTACATTTTAGGATAAAACGCAGCCTCCGAAAAACAACAGAGAAAAAAGAACTGGACAGCACTGTGCGTTAGGCGCACAATAGTGTCAAGATATTTTTCTATATGCCTTGTCTTAGGGTGCTGTCGGGTATTTTAAAATTTCGATATACGCTGCGCCACAGGACCTATAGAAACTCCACGCCTTGGCTGCAGGCGGTGCCAGCAGATGGCTTTTCAATAAGCGGCTATTTGTAGCCTATTAATGTATCGTATTTCTGCGCGTCTCCATGGCATACATACTTGTATTTAAAGTTGTTTTCTGGGTGTGCCGCATCAGGTATAACTTCTCACTTCTCACTTCGCACCCAGAAATTCTGGGTTCAATACCCACCCCGGCCCGTTTCGATCTGGAGGAGCACCGTACCGGCGTGCGGTCATGCAGAGCTTAGTGACGCACGTCAAAGACCCCAGGCTGGCAATGTTACTGCACTGGCTAAATTTCTCATATACAGCTGAGCTAAGACTCCAGACGCCCATAGAGGCTGACTAACTTCCAGCTGTCTAAAGGTACAACACAATTACTGACACTTGCGCTACTCGTGATTCTTATGACACAGCTTCACCAATCACCATTGACCCTAGTTTCGTGCCTCAACGGTGGGGAGAAGAGTTTAATGAGGGCGATAAAGCGGAGATATTCTCTCTCGCGGTGTTCACACCGCCCTTTAAGGTCAGTGCAAACGCGCCGAGCGGAAAGCTCGTGCGCCCGGGTGCCATGGCAACGATTCACTTTCTGTTTTTTTGTTTGTTGCTGTTTTCTTTTTAGTGATAAGAATAAGTGCGCAGGCAAGCTAATGGCAGCTTCGACTAAAAGTTTTTTTTTGCCTTTTATGCACCACATTCTTATGGTGTTAGACATGATGTTCGAGATATGTGCAAGTTACTAGAAAAAATAATTAAGTTAAGTTACTCGAGCATTGACCTCAAAAGTAATTTGAGTAGAGTGAAAAAAACTAAAATGAAAAGTATTTGAGAAAATGACTACTTACCGTAAAAAATTAGAAAATTACTTTTGAATAGCATTTACATGCTTATTATGGTAACAACAAAGTACATAGGTTTTGATCTGTTATTGAAATTGTGCTTGCCAAATATGAATCGGCTTGTTTTTCACAGAAGTGCTTTAACAGCTGGTTCTGCTTCTGCGTGCCTAATTGTTTTGTGCTTTTTTATTGTTTGGTCAATAATGTACTGCGAAATGTGTAATTTATACTTTGAGGTTTAGCACTGCCTGAACTTGATTTTTTAGACAGTGCTTTCTTGTTTACAGTGTTCCGTAAAGTACATCTAAAGAGTACTTGAAGTAAAATACAAAGTAAATGAGAGCTAATGAACTCCAAGTAAATTAGTAAGTAACAGGGTGCAATGTACTTGAAGTAACGTACTATGAATACAATATATTTAAAGGTAAAGTATAAGTATTTTAACACAATCTTTCATGGTGCGTTCTTCATTCCCTAGACAGTGTTTTTTTAACTGGTATGCATTGCTCCAGGGGTAACCGGAGGTGCATCGGTTTTTTACGGAAATAGCAGCAAATATCGTGTAAAGTCAATTCGCGTCAGTGTAGTTGTTTTACTCTCGCTGACGAGCTATTTGACACAATCGACTTATGAGGCACTTATTTGTGTCGGTCTTATAGCCGCCAATTACTTCACTCAGAGAAATGACCAGGTGACGACTTGAAAGAACGCGTTTTTACACGACGATACGCCATATTTTGTTTTCAAATTCGAGGAACCTACGTTGAAGTTGGGAATTTTACTTTCCTCGTGAAAGTACCAGAAAAATAATTTAGTAATGTACAAGTTTTCTAAACAGTAGTACTTTAAGTCCATGTACTTGAGGGTACTTTCCAACACTTCTTGATTAATATTTTTTATGTAAAAACGTTGGGGTAATTACTAAGTTTTCTTCGAACGACCTTCGAATCATTGAAGATCTGCGTATTCTGAGTTTTGGGAGGAAAACAACGCGAAGAGGTCACCTTTACGTTGCCCTTTAGCACGCGATTCTTCAATTACAGCACAAACTACGCGAGCACCAGATGAGCTTCAGAGCGGGTGCTGCATTTTGTTGCCTATTTTGAGGGAGGATGCAGTGTGTGCATATCTTGCAATGAGCGAGAGCTCTCTACGTTGGGGAGTAGCGAGGACAAGCTCTCTCTTCAAAGCGTCTAAGCTCCTTGAGCTCCCATAACAAATGAATGCCAGTCTTCGGCGCTAATCCCACCGTTACTCGGCCTCACCTGCGACGTGTCTGTCAGCTCCCCGCGCCTCATAGCAGGTCTGTTTCAGTGGTGGGTTCGTGACAGTTTTAGGGAGTTTTCGGACCGTTAAAAATTACTTCCTTCCCCCACCTTGCCTACGCCACAGGCTTACCCTTCTTTGCAAATATCAGCTAATCTTCCATCTTATCTCTTTTCTGTGCAGGAATGGTTGTTGTAAGCAAACCTACTAGTGAAATTTGAAAGTAACTTGTAACTTGAGTAAAAGTTACATGGAAAAATTAAACGATGCAAACGATTAATAGCCGAAATGAAAACGTTTTTAAAAGTTACTAAGTTACTAAGAAAAGTATTTAAAGTACAGTAACTTGAGTAGAGTATAACTGAAATACGTACAAGCCTGCTCTCGAACTAGGTAATGAAGGGTTGTAGCGCTTTCGTGACTTGCTCTTCCTCCTACATTTTTGTTTCTTGTAGGGCTAAAAATTCAGATTGCCCTTCGTGCAGCAACCCTAATAACTGAAACGGTTTACGAGTATAATTTTTACCTGTAATATTAAGTGTTCCCAGCGTTATACCAATAGTGGAAGGAGTTGGAGATCTGGGTGCAGGCATTATTGGGGTGGGGGAGGAGGTTTGTAATGAAACGCGATGTGCAACAACTTCGCAAAAAACTTACATAATGCACAGCTATGGCGACAAGTACGAGTGACAACAAAAGAATCACGAATCTCAGAAAATACATTTCTGAATTGTTCTATATGTGAACGCTACCACCTACAGCGAGGTTTGCTCTCGTCGACCATTTGGCGGGGCTCGGGGCTAGCCTTTCTTTTTTGCTCCAGTTAGGCCCCTCCAGTCAGGGTCTTCCTCCTGGATGTGATCCAGGGGCCGATTGGAGGGCTCGAAACTCTGGTCCATTTTCATGTTGACATCAGAGGGATATTTTGAACGGCGATCGTTCTCGTCGGCTGTCTTCATTTATTTGGTTTTTGAAGAGCCTGGGGCTGCACTGTCGACGTCTGTGCCGATTACACCGCAAGCAGCTGACCTGTAAGCTTCGGGAATTGGCGCGGTGGTCTCGCTGGTGTCTTGGTCTTGTTATATGCCTCGTTTTTGATCGGCTGCAGACGCTTCTGTATGGGTGCACGTGGTTGGGTGTTCAGTGCCGTCTTCATTTTTCGCGGCTTCTTCACGGTGAAGAATTCCGAGTTGTCTTCCTCGGGGCAGACCAGATTACGGTGGCGTAAGTGCGGATGCAGTCTTCTTGCTCATGACCGAAACGATGGCCTTTGTCACATCAAGGAACGCGGAATTCTCTGCAGATGTGACCTGTCCTCTTACTTCGGAGGCACAGCGGTGCCCTATGGGGGACATGTAGTAGAACGTCACTGCGTAACGGTCACAGCTGCGCGGGAGGTTATCTTTGGTGACGCCTTCTTTCAGGCTCAATCTCCCCAGCCTTGTCGTTGTTTGGACGTTCTGAAAGCCTTTCGCTGTCCAAGTGTATCGGGCTACTTCGTTCATCTTTCCGTAGGGACTCGAGGGCCTGCCGCACTGTGTCATTACTGATGTGAATTGGTATCCAGTGGAGCCGTATTGGCACCTCGCACTCATCGAGGCCAATGAGCAGGCATCTTTTTCTCTTAACCTCAAGTTCCTCAGGTTTGAAAAGTTTCCGCTTCGCTGCAGAGATTTGAAAGCGAAAAGCCAGACATGGTTCATCTGGTAAGCCCCGGCTCCAATGAGGTCGTTTAGACCTCCGTGGCGTTCCATTCCTACTCGGAAATCGCGAATCTTGTACGGTCATCCCGTGATGTCGCAATGAGCGAATACAGAGTTCAAGACTTCAATACCCGTAGGCGAAGTTGGCAGAACCACAAGGTAGGCATCCTGGGACATTTCAGCAGATGAAACGCTGTGCCGGCAAAAGCCGTTAAAGACGCACCCCGGAAGACCATTTTTTTTCCTGCGATCATTTCGAACGGCGGTTTGCGCTTCTCTTGAACTAGGCCACAACTGTGAAACTCAACTTAATATTGATATTTTTTGTAATACTTAATGCCTATTGCACGCGCTCACTGGAAAAAGGAATAGCGGATAACAAAATCTAAGATAACAATGCTAAAATCTCGTGCCTGGATACCGCGCTTTCACGCGCTCCGGAACAAAAAGAAACAAAAGCGTTCGGAACAAAATGTAGTAGTAGTAGTAGTGCTTTATGAAGGAAAGGCAGAGATTTTAACCCGAACGTCAGTTCTAGTTTGCTACTCTGCACCGGGGATAGGGAGAGGGGGAAGGAAAGACATAGCAGTGGGGTAGGAATATGAGGTGAAAATTGTCAATGAAGATGATTATGATCAAGTGAATTATGTAAACAGTCTCATAGATAGTTCTCAGTCACTTAGAGTCTGTCCGAAAGTCCTGTGTTTGTCAGAAATCGTATTAGAGCCTCGGTGGCTTTCATAAACTGTTCGGTTGTGTCCCAGCTGCCAAGCACTTTGAAAGCGCTAAACGGACGTGAATCTATTTTTTGTAATGTTTCTTGAAGTGTTTGGCGTTCTTCCTCGAACTCAACACACTGGCATAAGATATGCTCAATTGACCCCTCCACCTCACAGCTGGTGCAATTCCCGCAGATGTTCTGTCCTATTCGACAGAGGAACTGCGGTGTATATGCTACACCTAGTCGCAGTCGGTGCAGAGTTGTTTCCAGTCGTCTTGAAACTCCGGATGGAACGCGAAAGGCTCGTTGGGGGTCTAGAGAGTATAATCTCCGATCGTGTGTGTTTACGTTCATCCAGTGTCCTAATGAAATTGTCTTTGCCAAGGTTTGAACTTTAGAGTTGGTGTCACTTTTGGAGTAAGGTATCAGAATGGAATCGGCACTGACCGTTGATTTCGCGGCTCTGTCTGCTGCATTATTTCCGGGGATGCCACAGTGGCCTGGTATCCACTGAATAGAAATCTGGTGGCCCTTTACGAGGGCTTGATGGCAGAGAGTTGATACCTGATATGCCAGTTGGTCGTACGCATTGCGTTTCATGGAAGTCTGTATTATTTGTAATGCTGACTTTGAGTCACTGAAGATTGTCCATGGTTGCGGTGATCGAGACATAATGTACCGCATTGCTTCTCGCAGGGCAGCTAATTCGGAAGCCGTTGATGTCGTTCGATGCCTTATCTTCATCTTGACGGTATGGTTGTGGGCAGGTATGACAACTCCAATTCCAGACAGTGTTTCAGAGGACGACCCATCGGTGTATATATGTGTCGACAAGCCGTATGCTTCATTGATGATTCCTAATGTCAGTTGTTTGAGAACCGGAGATGGAATTGACGTCTTCTTATGTATACCTTTTACGTATAATGTTATTCTCGGCTTCAGAAAGGTCCATGGTGGTATTCCTTCCCTCTGTACAGAAAATAGATCACTTGGAACAATATTGTGTTTCGTTATCGCTTTGGAGAAGGCAGACTCTGGTCTTTCTGTAGGTAACGTGGCCAGATGGTGGTTCGGATGTCTTGTAAGGTGTCTTAAATGTAGTCGGATTGTTTCTTGTATCATATATGCTTCAATTGGATACCTTCGAGCCTCCGCAATTGTCCCGGACGTTGAAGCACACCGTGGTAGCCCTAAGCAGGCGCGTAGAGCTTGGGCCTCAATGCTCTGGATGGTTCGTATATTGCTCGCACAGGTGTTATTCAGAATAGGTAAGTGGTATCTCAGAAGTCCAAGAAAGAAGGCCTCAAACAGTCTCTGTAGGCAGCCTACGGTTGCGCCCCATGTTGTACCACTGATAAATCGCATCAGATGTATTATGGACGTCAATTTCATCTTGAGTCGTGCAACATGAGGCGTCCACGTAAGACCTCTGTCCAGGGTGAATCCGAGATAATTATGCTGCCGAACGCTGGGGACTGTTTCTCCACCGATGACAACGGGATATCGCTCCATATGCTTGCGAGAGAATGTCATAGCAGCGGACTTTGAGACGGAGATCTCGAGTCCACGCTTTCCTAGATATTGATGTATTGTCTTCAGAGCACTTTGGAGTCTTGCCCGTATCTGAGGTCGTGTTACACCAGACGCCCAGATACAGATATCGTCAGCGTACAGTGATACCTGCACTGTAGAAGGCAGTTCTTCAGCAAGATTAATCAAGACTGTATTGAATAAAATTGGGCTTAGTACACCGCCCTGCGGTACCCCTCTTGTTATGATATGTGATGTAGTGTTTCCATCGCAGGTAGATATGTAAATATTTCTCCCCGTCAAGTAACACTTCAACCAGGAGTACATGCGCCCACCAATACCAAGATCTTCTAAGGCGTACAGGACGGCCTCATGTGTCACGTTGTCATATGCGCCTTTGATGTCAAGAAATACAGCTGTTGTGAGACGTCGCCGTGTCCTCTGTTGCTCTACAAATGATACCAGATCGATAACACCATCTATAGAACTTCGACCGCGTCGGAAACCAGACATTATTTCTGGATAATAATTGTTATTCTCTAGATACCATTCTAGGCGAGAGTTCAACATTCTTTCCATTATTTTCCCCATGCAACTAGATAGTGCTATTGGCCTGTAAGACGCAATATCGTATGGTGACTTTCCAGGTTTGAGAATGGGTACGATACGTGTTGTCTTCCATGTTGAGGGTATCTGACCCGTCTCCCACGAAAGATTGAAAAAATCAAGGAGTTGCTTTCGGCTTCGAGAGCCAAGATTGCCAAGTGCACTATACGTGATTTCATCAGGTCCTGGGGTCGAAGCCCGCTTTGCCGTTGCCAGGGCTGCTCGGAGCTCTTCCTGCGTAAAGGGCAGGTTCATTCTCTCGTCGGATGATGATGGTACACGCCCTTGTCGAGAAGCATTAGTTATGTTAGAGGCCGCTTGATTTTGGGTTAGGTAGCGGCAGAAAGCTTCGGCAGCATCGATTTCAGATACATTCAGGTGCAGAGATAAGACGCGGAAAGGATATCGTTGTTGGACTGCTTGTTGACCTCGTGCTATTCGCCAAATCCCCGTAAGTGGTTTTCTGGGATCAAATTTTGAGCACTTCGTTCTCCATTTGGCAGTTCCAAGTTTTTGGAAGCGTCGACTTATCTTTTTCTGTGTTCTGCGAGATTCACGGAGATCCTTCCTGTCTTTGGTCCTCCTGTATCGCCTTTCCGCACGGCGACGGACAGCTCGCAGATGCTCATATTCCCCGTCGATGGCAGTTCGGGTTGTGGGAACGCTGTAGCTCCTCGTCGCAGCTTTTGTTGCAGCGACAATGGCAGTGCCGAATTCATGCAAACTGGCAGAAGACGTACAGAAGTCCTCCATCGACGCTTGATAGTCCTGCCAGTTTGTGCGATGAATAAGGTGGCGAACGTTTCGTCTTGAAAATTTTTTATGATGGTATAGGTTGGAATATGATCACTTCCGCGGGTTTCAATATCTGAGAACCAGGTAGTGTAAGGAAGCAGTTCACGAGAAACGAAAGTAAGGTCGAGGCAACTGCTATACGTAGTGCCACGTAGGTACGTTGGGCAGCCATCATTAAGAACGTTTAGATGGTGTAGGTTCAGGCACTCGGCAAGTTTTTCACCTCGATGATTAATATGGCTGCCGCCCCACAGTGGGTGGTGAGCGTTAAAATCTCCTGATATGACGTAAGGTGAAGTGCACGTCTTTAGTACACCCTCAAACTGGACTTCGTCGAATTTTGCACGGGGCGATATGTATGCCGCTATCACAGAAATGATGTGCGGACCATTTTTTACTGTTGCACACGCATATTCATTGCTTGCATGATCTGGGACGTAATGATTGATGTAAGTAAGGTCCTTCCGAATAGCAAGCATGACGCGGCTGGGCCCATTGGATCGGAGGGATTTAAATGTGTCGTATCCTGATAGCCTGAAATTTTCCGGAAGTCGTGGTTCACATATCACAATGATGGGGAACTTATGTTGGTACGTAAATTGTCGAAAATCTGACATATGTGTTTGAAGTCCTCTGGCATTCCATTGGAAGATCGTTGAGTCCTTAATAAGATTTTCTATTGATGTGCTGCCCATATTCGCGCATTGAGGTTGTTGTTTATCTGGATAGGTTAGTTAAGAGAGGCATAATATAGTCCAATATCTGCAGAACAAAGCCTGCCACTGGAGACGTACATTGCGCGAGGAATTCTCGTAGGTATTTCTCCGCAATCAGGATGATGGTGGACCAGATACCTAAGGATGTCAGTGATGACCGAGCTGGCTCCTTCGTGGGTGCTGTTTGGTTGTTCGAGAATTCTCCTGTTAATGCGTTTCTGTAGGACATTCCTTGTTTGCCTCTTTCATTTGTGTCTGGGTGCTCATTGCTACCCTGAGGGACCTCCGTCACGTTGTGGGCTGCATCTCGAAAAGCCCGTACTTGGGTCAAGCTTTCATGTTGGGCTGGCATCTTGCCCAACACAGAGAAAGTTGCACCATTTGCCTGAGCGGTATTTGCGTTGTTCGTGTTTACAGGTCGATTATGCATAGACTGTGGGGTTCTCCTGTTCTGTTGATACACAGTTTCGCCCGCCCTTTGTGACTCAAAGGTGTCCGAGACAGTGCTTCGAGCAGTCTTATAGTCCATTTTCGTGACTTGGCGAAGGCGACGTACTTCCAGTTCTTTTTTCCACTTTGCACATTGATGTGAAGTTGCCTCATGTTGCTTACCACAGTTACAGCATCGGACAGTTGTTCCATCGGTGCAGTCAGTGCGCTGGTGCGGTCCAGAGCAGCGCGAGCATGTCGGTGAGTTCTTGCACATAGCCTGGATATGTCCGAAACGCAAACAAAGATGACATTGAATAGGCTTTTCCACAAATGGTTCCACTCTGTGTCGTACCAGACCCAGTAGAACATGTTCAGGAAGGCTTGCACACGTGAAGGTTATCACAACTGTGGTTGATGTTCCAAGCCGGTGAGCAGAGGCAATAGGTGTGTCGTTGTCTGTCTTCAGGTGTTCTCGTATTTCGGCGATATCGATTCCGGTATCGACCCCCTTAATGACTCCAGTTGCCTGAGTCTGTGAGCGAGGTTCAAAAGCCCTGACTGCAGTTCCCAGCAGGAAACTCATTTTCAGCAGAGATGCGCAGCTTTCAGCGTTGCGGGTGTCAACGGATATCAGGTTAAGTCGGTGATTTGGGCGAATACGAATGATGCCGGCTGGTGCTTTCGACTCAAGTAGCTCTGTTAGCTTTATCTCATTCAGGTTCGTGATGACTTTTGTCTGGTCCACAGGTGTGAAGATGACCGTAAGAGTCGATGGTGGAGCGTCGATGGACACGATTGTGCTACTGGTCGAGGATGCGGATTTGGCTTTTCGAAATCGCTTCTTTGCTTTCCTGGAAATCACGGTGCTGAAGCCCTCATCGTCAGTTGTCATACTATCGGCATCTGAGAAGTCCGGTGCGTGCTGCCCAGGGGTTAAGGAGTCGAGAGTCATTTTAGCGGCAGGTGTTAACGATCCGTCCTCGTTCGTGAACTCGCCTTCCATCGATGTGGATGGTGGGTTGGTTGCCTCTGCCTGGAACATTGCAACTAGTTCGGTCGTACTGTTCACAGGGGCCGGGGGCGGTTGGTCTCCAACTCCGGAGGGCATGCCGGGTCCAAGATCGGTGGATAGTGACCTCGGAGCCCGCAGTTGTGGCTTCTGAACAATTATTTAGACAAAAAATACCAGAGAACGCTGAAAGGCCGCTTCAACG
>JAZHYW010033266.1:0-39153 GCA_037355805.1 Ixodes ricinus | reverse complement strand
GGGTATAAACTTAGTGTTCTTGTAGTACTAACGCACGCTGCACGCGATCTCTGAAAAAAAAATTTTATAACAGAATGTCGTCGTAGCACTGCCAATGCCAAGAGGTCGTGCCGGAAGACCCGTTTTCACGCGCTCCGGAAAAAAAAGAACCAAAAGCGTTCGGAACAAAAAGAAACAAATAAAAGCATTGCAAAAGAACAACAACAGATATTTATTTTGTTCCGAACGCTTTTGTTCGTTCGCTCCACTGCCCCACGGTGCGTGAACGCGACGCGAATGCCCAACGACACCCTCCGTGACTTGTGACAGCTGTCGCTTTGACTATACTGTAAATTAACGCAGGACTGCTCAATTTTTAATGCGAAAGCATTAACTGTCCCATGGAGCGAGCCGACGTCATCAGCTTTGAAGCCGCGCCAAACGGCACCTTAACTCCTTTCTCCAAGTGAAGCCGGCTCCAGCTTTGAAACCACGCGAAAAGCCTAGCCAAATGGCACCTAGCTTCCCCGATCCCAAAGGAGCGGAGTGAAGCTGATGGATTTCGGCTTCGGTCCCATTGGCTGGAACGCGTCATAGTTTCACAGGAACGAAACTCCCATTGGCCGCTGCGAGTCAGTTTCAACGACCGCCACCCCACGGCGCTGTGTGTCCGCGCCGTGAGCGCGCCGGTAACACGAAGCGTCCAAGGTCAGAGCGGCAAGGAGAGCGCGCGATCTGGCGTTGACGCAAATACGCCGCGGACGAAATGAGGAGCGGAACAATGAGATGCATGCTTTCGCATTCACAACTAGTAAGAAGAGCTTAGCTGTACCTCGAGCCTTTTTTACGCCACTAGTGCTACCCGTGTTAGGTTCGTTGATAATAACGATTGTATTATTTTAATATCTGCATCTAATTCCCATGTGTTTAGGGTTCGCCTTATGTGAGGGAAGTCTACACTCACAGTTGTAAAACTCTGGAAGGGAAAAGTTGGTTAGTCCTCAAAGTGCACGAATACTTTTGTACTTTGTCTCGATTGATATCATTATCTTTTAGATTTCATTCGTCAAGTCATTTCCCTTGTTCTCTTTCTCAATATTTGTAACCCATTCCATCACAGGAGGAGGTGGGGACGCAGCGCTGCAAATAATCTCATCGGATATAATCTAAAAAAAAAATATGTTGTCGTAAAAGAACTCTTAGGAGTTGTTCGGCTTGTCCATACTTTGCACCTTAAAAACAATATTTTAAGCACGCCTCAGAGGGTCCTTCGTGAAAAACAGATAAGGTGTTTTTCAAAGCTCCTCTTTTGACGGAAAGAGGTTTTTTTTATCGCCCAGCGGCCTTTCCAGTGAACCAGGGGCGATAATGCTTGGGACGAAACCGTTCTTCACGAGCTGAAACAGTCCTTGGGGCATCGAAGAACCTTTCAAGAACGAGTTTTGCTTTTAGAGTTTGCAGTATTCGCAACTTTCAGCGATGGTGGTCTGCGGTGTGAGAACCGCTCACCCTACGCGATGGATGATCGGCTTCAGAATGTAGGTGCTTAATTACTTAAACCTTTTTGACGTGGAAGTATGAAGTGGGGCTCGCATATCGCTCGTATTTCACAAAATTGGAATTACTTTCGCGTCGCACACCGAACCTCGTACAGCTGTTTCAAAACGATCATCCAGATGACAGCCATTTTGATAGAAACTAGAGCGGTCCCAATAGATCGTAAAAGTTGCAAATAGATAATTCAACCGTTAAAAAAAATAATCACAGTCCAAGGGCCTAGATTGCAGTCCGTGTGGCAGCTGCGGTCAGCATAAAAATGCTCATGCGAAATGCGCAAACGTAGCATTAATTTTATGGAGACATATGGAATATTTACCGAAGCAACTATGCAAGCTAGGCTTTCGAATAAGGACACTTCTGCAGTCTTGGTACTTAGAATACTGGTTAAGAGTTATCCGAAGCTTTATTTGAAATACCAGGGAAGGCTTATCCTTCCAGCCGGAAATGCTAAAACGGTTCGCGACAGAGAAAAACAATACAGCCCGGGCTTCTTGACCCGGTACTTAAAACTCAAGATATTTAACAATTTTTAAGAAATTTTAACATATTTTAACAAATTTTAGCTAACCGTCAAAATGACAGCACCCACAAGAAGATCGGGGAATGAATAGGCCATACTCTACGCGACGCTTATGTATAGTTGTGCATTTCTGTTGAGCGCGCGTGCCGACACCGAGCTTTCGCCAGATTCATTTTGCACCCCGTCAGAGCTGTGGATCCTGTCAGCCCAGAGTGAGATCTTCACAGCCCATGGCTTGGGCATGTTCGTAGCTTCAGAAGTGCAGCAGAGCGCGAGCCAGATGGCACTTGACAAAGGCCTTCTACTCAAACGGTAGCTTTTTTTCGAGGACCATTCTCCACTCTCCGAAAGCATTTTTGGTGTGCTGCTCCGCGACGCACTCGAGAAGAAATTATTTTAATACTAGGAATCATCCTAACCATTGGGAGGGTAAGGGGTACCATTTTGTTTTTAGTTAATTTTGTGTGGAAGGGAGTGAATGCATTTTGGCGGCTCAAGGCTGATTCACGTTCATGCGACTGCATATGACCCGAGAGGCTAACAATCTGTTTTGAAGCCTTCTGTGACTGCTTACGAGCGTCTTACAACCGTCGTAAGCAGTCAAAAGAGGCTTACAAACCGAGTTTTTCTACTCCGGTCGTAAGCAGTCAAAAGTGTGTGAATCAGCACCAAGATTTATCGGTCAAGTGAGTACATTTTACCGGTCATTCTTCTCAGTGAATAGAGATACGTCATTGTCGGGTCTTCCGATACTTCTTGTGACAGCCCATTTTTGAGAATGTTTGACATCGTACACTCTAAGAAATGCCTGCGCGTCTACTCATCCGCAAAACACTCAAATAGCCAATCATTGCGATCTACGAAATCAGCTCAGCGAATGATGAGGCGGAACATCCGTTTAGACTCAGAAATGAGGTCTGCGCTGTGGCCTTACGCAATGCAAAGCGTCATGCTTCCATTGCGTAATGCCACAGCGCAGACTTAATTTGAGGTCTAAACAGATGTTCCAGCTCACCATTCGCTGAGCTGATTTTGTAGATCGCAGAGATTGGCTCTTCGAGTGTTTTGCGTGTAAAATACATGCGCAGGCATTTTTTAGAGTGCAGTAGTCAAAGGTATACGGTATAGGTTTCATGGTTTCGCCTATTATACGAATTAATATGTTGCTCGAAGTATCTCGCGCTTACACCACACACGTATACAACGCCTCTTGATGTCATGGCGATGTCCCGAAGAATTGTGCATTACATTATGAACGCAGTTACGCATGCATGTTTTTTTTTACGTTAAAAAACATATTACTTACGCATTGACTGCGTCAATGAATACCGCTGAGAGACCTGCAACATTACGTGGCTGGACACATGGCGTGCATTCAAGTTGTTTTACACTCCGTTTCAATCGAAGTCCTTCCGCAGCCCACGCGATGATACGACAGAGCCAATGAAGCAGCGCCAAAAGTGCATAGTCATGGCGCTCGTCGTTTTTGTGCGGTTGCTGTGCGGGGCGCGAGTTCGTCTGCTTCTTGCACAGGGGTTGCGATGATGTCAGAACGCCGAGCTCCTATTGGCTGATTAAAATAAAAATAGGCGGTAGACCTCAAGGCATGTAGCAATGAGGTTTACCGACTGTCCGTTCAAACGAAAGCCAATCAGAGCTCGAAGTCGTTGTGACGTCACCGCAAAGAAGCAGACGAACTTTCGCTCCGCATTACCGGCTCAACCAATCACGCGCAGAGTATACGCCGCGATCCTGAGCTTTTCTTCTGCGCGTGATTCGTTTAGCCGCTGATAAGAAACCGACAAAGACAACGAGTTGGCGTGACGATGCCCTTTTGGTGCTGCTTGGTTGGCTGTATCAGATCGTAGCGGGGGTTGAGGTCGGACTTGAAAAAAACGAGTAGGGATAAAGAACCCCTCCAAAAAATAAATCTAGCAAAAGAAAAGAAGAAAAGAAGAAAACTATCGTAACAGCACCGAGCTAAATGTCTTCGGAGTTTTTTTTATAAAATGATATCGAAGTAGCGATATTTTCGAGAACGGAGAGAGTTTCGATCGAGCGCCGCCGCCGGTGCACGTCAGAACATGTCAGCGAAGAGCAGAGTCACGACATGAGATCGACGACGGTGTCACGCAGAAGGCGGAGCCCAGCCTGGAAAGCAAAAATCGCTCAACAGATCAAAAAAGAAAAAAACAAAAAAACAAGAAGAAAAAACAAAAAAGACATCGACTAGGGTATGGCGTGATAGCGAGTGAACTGTGGCTTATGGGAACCTAAAGAGGAATTGGGCACTTCTGAAGCGACTTTCTATATTTAGAGCGCTTTGGGCAGCAGCCGTCTCGTAATAATAAGACTATCTGAAAGCGGCGATCGCTAGTCAGCTCACTTATGAAGAGAAAAAAAAACGCTGGGTCAGGGCTCGTTAAAAATACGAAGCAAAAACAGAGCGATAATCGACCTTTCTCGTGAAAGGTTTTGTGGATGTTTAAAGCGCTAGACGAAAACCCTTTAGCTCACAAGTACCGACGAAGTGGTGATTGAGGGAACGCGCTTGAGCCAAAGATGGAGGAGCGTTATGGCCGCTTCAGAGGGGAAAGGGGAGGGGGGGGGGTCAGTGGGACATTTCTTGACAAGCAGCTTGCCTTTAATCTAATAACATGCACATACATCCAAACGCTAACAAGGCGTTTGGCTGACACAGTCGAACGCTACGTCAGAAACACGCCCAACTAATCCATGTTGTACCCATGGGTTTAGTACTCAACTTCGCCTCTAAGGGCGCGACGGTTGGATCATACTCCCCGAAGGTGTCTCAGACCCCCAGTTGAAATCCGTGGGGGGGGTCTGAGATCCCCGAGAACCCCCTCCGACTTTAGGCACTGAAACCAATAGGGGCGCCCTCGGCGGGGACGTCAGACCACTAAGCTCTAGTTCGGAATGCTTCGTGGGTAGACGCAAAGCTGCTGTCTTTGTCTCTAAGAACTCTTCACACGCGTTCTAACGCCGGCGTCCTGCGTTCGGCGTTCGAAAGCGTTCCAAGAGTGAGTAGAGACAAACTTTTGTTTCTATTCCGAAAAAAAATACTTGGTGACTAGATTTTACGTCTAGTCACCAAGCATTTCAACCAGGGCTCGGTGTTATGACGTTCCCGCGAGCTCTTGCTGATCCTCTCCCTCAATATAACGCGGTATAGGTGCGCGCCATTTCGCCTGCGGGATGCGCCATGGACCGAAAATGACGATCCGTCGCCGGCATCCAATAGGAGCGCCCGCGGTCCGATAAATCGCTGGTCGTACTTAGTTAAGTCGAAATATCAAGCGCTCTATACACACATGTGGGAGCTCTGATACCACCTAACGGCGGAGGTTCATACGTGTTTAGGAGGGAAAGGGGAGGCATTAGCCTTGTACAGTCGCGGACGACACGTAAAAACGGGGCTGTTTCTGCGCTGCTTCGCTGCAGATTACGTCAAAATGCATTTCGACGTTAGTTCTATGCACCATAATCCGCTGATTTAATTGGGACGAACCTGGTTCCCTGACTTAGCCCTTGGCCATAGCAGAACGGGCCCACCTTGCTTCTTTGTCTCTTGCCTAACGCTGTTTCCTTGTCAGGCGATGTGAAGACGATCTTTTCCTTGGAAGACAACGTGAACACGACTAGAACACTTCCCGCAAGCGTATGTCATCTATCACAGGATGGCTGAATTGATGAGATGGATGCGATCAGCATTGTAAATCTTACATAAAAAATGTACCTAAGAAAAACAGTTACAGTTACCCATACGAAAAGGTACACATCGCGACACTGTTAGCGCGAACACGACATCGGCGCATTTTCGCACTTTTACTTCTAAATAGTATTAGAGAGCACGAACTTTTATCGCTTACATTATGGAACTAAATTAGCTCTTTCCGTAGCAATCACAACTTGGATGACATCCCTTGGTTTCATAGAGAAAAACTGGGAAAACCGGCGATCGCTTGTTCGCGCTAACAGTGTCGCGCTTTGTACCTAGGCACGTACCTAGGTACTCGCTTAAAATTGTACATAGGCACGTACCTAGGTACTCGCTTAAAAAGCACCTAGGTACAGGTACAGTTACTTCAAAGATACTTTCTTTATTTATTTTCCTCAGATTTGTCACAATATATTGGACGTATTGCTTTTTATACTAAGGATACACACAAAAACGAGTTCGATAAATGTGCTTTATTGGTGTCAATGCGATGTCCACATCGGAGTTGAGTCCTCACGTGCCTTATCCCCACGCTCCAAATCGGTTCACCGAGGCCACAGCGTCCACTGTCAACCATGTCACGCCGAAACCGCCAAACCTCGCTTGTTGACGTTCTCGCCCTCAGAGCCGGTGCTGACGTCGCCGGGCCCAGAAGACGTCGGCCGCATGAGTCGAATGCATATGCACCTAACCTTTGCGACGACAAACGAAAAACTTCAAAATTCCTCGTTTTTTTTTCTTTCGTTAGTCGGAAGAAAAATAGGCTCCTTTTTCTTTCGTAACTTTTTCATTTTTGATAACTGCGAAATTCGAATCCGATTTATTGAGTGGAAACTGTATTATATACGAGGGGGGGGGGGGGGTGTTACATTGCTTTACAATTGTATTATAATTTCTTTTAAATTATATTTTATATTGTATTTATGGGAGAAGAAAGCCACCACCACACTCTAAAGAATGCCTGCGTGTCTAATTTCCGGCAAAGCACTCGAAGAGCCATTCTCTGCGATCTACAAAATCCGCTCAGCAAATGATGAGGCGGAACACCTGTTTAAACCTCAAAATCAAATCTGCGCTGTGCCTTTGAGCAATGCATACATGACGTTCTGCATTGCGCAATGCCACAGCGCAGACTTCCTTTATAGGTCTATACGGATGTTCCGCCTTATGATTCGCTGGGCTGATTTCGTAGGTAGAAGAGATTGGCTATTCGATTGCTTTGCGGACGAAGTGGACGGGCAGGCATTTTTCTAAAGTGCAGGACAAGATACAGGCCACAGAAACTGCGCCCATCTTTCTAGTTATCTCCTCCCTTGTATAGCTGTCAGAGGAGCTTCAAATATGTAATGAAGTCGATTTCGGTTTGAGATGAAGGAAGCAGGTCGCTATTTTCCCTAAATGGAGTTCCGAAGCGATTCGATAAAATGGTGTCACTAGAACGGCATCGCTAATCCACCGTTCGCTCAAATGAACACCGCCATTCGCTAAAGTGTCGTTCGATGAAACATCATGGGCGGGGCTTCGTTCGCTAAAACTTCGTTCGATCAAGGGAGGTCGCACCCAACTCAACGTTAATCACGGCACATAGTAGTGTGTTAATACTTCAAAATTTATAGTTGTGGTATCAGTGTGATACCAGTGTGATAACAGTGTCACAATGACAACGCTACACGTGGTGTGCTATGGTTATCGGTGACGTGTGCAGGATCGGCTATAAAAGGGTTGGAAATAAAACATGGGGCTTTCTTTTCCCAGACGGCCCGTGCGAATGGTTCATTCTTCGTTACTCGCCATCGCACGCCAATAGTACGGCGGCAGGACACGATATAAGAAGGGGGCGTATCATCAGTCTGGGTTTGCGAAAGCAAGCGTAAAAGACTATGGCGGACAAAATACCACTGGCACTTACGGGAACGTTTGGACTTCAACAACCACCACAGCTGGACTTTGACAACAAAACAGAGTGGCCGGCGTGGATCGAGCATTTCGACGATTACCGCTTCGCCACGGGCATGAACGAAAGAACCGGTGAGGCACAAGTCCGCACGCTATTGTACACAATGGGCCCCCAATC
Source organism: Ixodes ricinus (assembly GCA_037355805.1). Classification (NCBI taxonomy): domain Eukaryota; kingdom Metazoa; phylum Arthropoda; class Arachnida; order Ixodida; family Ixodidae; genus Ixodes; species Ixodes ricinus. The sequence goes on along the minus strand of JAZHYW010033266.1, from coordinate 31,281 downwards.
AAGGTAAATTTTTGCTACGTTCGACTTTTCGGCATAAGAGGCAAAGGACTTCGACCTCGTCAAGCAAAAGTTCGACGAGCATTTCGTCAAGGAACGAAACGTCTTGTATGAAGGTGCGTGTTTTCACCTAAGGCTAAAAACCAGGAGAGTCCGTGGACCAGTACGTTACGGCACTGTACGTCCTCGCGGACCGCTGCGAATTCGGCGAGATGAAACATCGCATAATCCGCGACCGGTTTGTCGTGGGGCTCCATGACGACAAGTTTCCCGAAAACATGTAAATGAACACTAAGCTGACGTTGTGATCGGCGTTAGTCAAGGCACGCTTCAAGGAAGTGGTGCACCAGCAGCAGCGAGAACTTCGTTCAGAAGAGCCCGGTCAACAGGCTTGTTAGTGGACGAAAAAGAACCTGAACGTGGACGCCGTGAGTCGACGCCGGGATGCACCTCGAAGAAAAGTTTAAAGTGTAGAGGTCGGAAACCTCACGTCGGGACAAGCAGTGCTCATTCTGTGGAGGCAACCAGCATCCAAGGTCGGTGTGCCCTACAAGGGCACAGAAGTTCTTCAACTGCTACACCAAGGGACATTTCGACTGGGCCTGCAGGAAGGAGTCAGCGTCGTTTCCACGAAAGGTACAAGTGTCGTCCGTACAGCAAGAGACCGGCGAACCTTCGTCTGGGGGCGATAAATGTTCCGGACGCGAAAGCGCGATATGTCCGATAACCCTGAACTCGGTACCAGTGTTTGCTAAAATTGATTCAGGAGCAGAGGCCACCCTAGTACAGTCAACGTTTCGCGGTATTTCGGCTATGCTGGGAACGCTAGCGATGTACTGACAGGTGCGGGAGAAAATCGCCTTACGGTATACTTGGAAAGTTTAAAGCTAAGTTAAACTGGATAGACCAAGTGTCGATGCAAACAGTCTATGTCGTGAGTCCGCTCCGTCATTTACTTCTAGGGTTGCCAGCCATCGAGGATTTGGGAGTCGTAAAGTTCATCGATGATGCGCGTCTTGATAAACAGAATTATGATGTTCTGTACCCGCAGGTGTTCAACCGTCTTGGAACCGTTCCGGGAGAATACAACATCCGATTAAATTCGTATGCGTCCCGTACGCTATACACGCGCTCCGACGAGTCCTGATTCCTATGCGTGAGGCGGTGAAGCAAGAAATCGAAAAAATGGAAAGAATGGGAGTCATCCAGAAGGTCGGTGGTCCTTCAGACTGGTGCGCCGGGATCGCTCCGGTCTTAAAACCGTCCGGAGACGTACGCGTGTGCGTTCACCTCGCACAACTAAACAAAAATGTCCGGAGAGAGCGACACGTGCTCCCAAAGGTAGGGCAGGCATTGGAACTGCTCGCAGACGCAGCGTACTTCTCAAAGTTAGATGCTAATTCGGGATTTCACCAGGTAAAAGTAGCGAGGTCCTCCCAGGAACTAACGACGTTCATAATGCCCTTTGGGAGGTATTGTTTCACTACGCTGCCCTTCGGCATTACGTCAGCGCCTGAATACTTCTAAAAGCGAATGTCCGAGATCTTAGATATCCTCCCTGGCGTAGTTAACATGATGGGTGATATCCTGGTGTTTGGTTCGGACAAAGCACAACTCAATGAGTACGTGAAAAAAGTCATGGACAGACTTGGAGAGTCAAACATGACACTGAACGGGGCGAAGTGTGTGTTCGGTGTAAAAGAAGTAAGTTTTCTCGGTCATCTTCTGAGCGCAGACGGCATAAGGTCTGACACGAAAAAGCTGCAAGCGGTCAAGGACATAAAGTCGCCAACAAACGTGTCGGAAGTACGAAGCATTCTAGGTATGGCCAATCACTTGGGCCGTTTTCTGCCTAATCTTGCTCAGAAAACTGCACTATTGCGGGAACTGCTAAACATAAAAAAACACGGAATGTGCTTAGGGCCCCGCTCAGGAAAGTGCGTGGAACGATCTAAAAAGCATGATTTGTTCTTCTGAGTGTGTATGACCTAACCCATCCGACAATCCTTTCGGCAGACGCGTCGTCATTTGGGCTCGGAGCCGTTCTTTTACAAGAACAACAATGGGTGCGACGGCCTATTGCTTTTGCTTCGCGGTCTTTGACCAAAGCTGAGATGTCCTATGCGCAGATCGAGAAAGAGGCGTTGGCACTGACATGGGCTGCCGAAAGATTTGACGGGTATCTAACGGGCTTAGACACAACGTTCGAGACCGACCATAAACCTCTAGTTACGTTGCTGGGACAAAGTCCTATAGATGTGCTGTCGCCTCCAGTTCAGAGACTTAGAATTAGGCTAATGCGGTATAGATATAATGTTGTGTTTGTACCGGGCAAGTGCATTGCAACCTCCGATGTTTTGCCGGGGGCATCTGTCAAGCAAATGCCAATGGAAAGGGAACGTCTCACGGTTCAAAAAAGTATTGAAGGTCTCTCAGGGATGTTTAATGGGTCTTGAAACAGGAGACGATTTGTTGTCACGTGTGAAAACAGGTCAAACTACAGACGAAGCATGTAAAACGCTGGCTCGGCTGTCTCGTAAAGACTGCCCGGGGGATCGGTGGCCGAGTGGTCTAGCGCACACCAGCTCGGAGCACGTGGAGCGAAAGCTCGCGCTGCAGAACCCAGGATACTGGGTTCAATTCCCGCCCCTGCCCGTTTCGATCTGGATGAGCATCGTACCGGCGTGCGGTCGTGTATCACTACTGCGTGGTGCACGTTAAAGACCCCAGGCTAGCGGTTTGTACTGCACTGGCTAAATTGCTCATCTACAGCTGGGAGACTCGTCGCCCTTGGAGGCAGACCAAGTTCTAGGCTGTATAAACATACACACAACCCAATTTTTTTTTTAAGACTGCCCGAAAAATTGTCCGCTCCTTGCTTCTTTCGACCTTACTGGCAAAAGAGGGCCGGTATAACTGTGTGTGATGGGTTTTTGTTAAAAGGTACTATATTAGTTGTTCCCCGTTCACTTCGTGATGAAGTGTTGTCTCGCCTGCACGATGGTCACCAAGGAATCAGCAGATGTCGAGCTCTTGCACAAGAGTCTGTTTGGTGGCCTGGCCTAAGCAAGCAACTGGCAGTTATGGTAAAAAACTGCAATGTGTGTACCGATTTTAGTTTTCAGAAGGCTGAACCGATGATGCCAACCATGACTCCACGTTTTCCATGGGAAAAAGTAGGGGTTGATATGTGCAAAATCAGAAACTCGGACCATCTTGTGGTTGTAGATTATTTATCAAGGTACCCAGAAATCTGTGTTCTCCCTTCGACTGGCGCTACTGTTGTTATAGAGCGCCTTAAAAAAAAATTTCTCGTCATGGGGTTGCCAGAGACAGTTGTCTCCGACAATGGTCCACAGTTTGCATGTTGTAATTTTGAAAAGTTTGTGAATTTCTACGGTTTCCAACACGTCACTTCGAGCTCGAGGCACCCTCAAGCCAACGGAGAAGCGGAAAGAATGGTGCAGACAATTAAGCGTCTGGTGCTCAAATCGGCCGACCCTTCCTTAGCTCTCCTAGCCTACAGGGCCACCCCAGGGATTACCGGCAAAAGCCCGTCAGAAATCCTTATGGGCAGACGTCTACGGACACGCGTACCAATGCTTCCGCAGCTGCGCCTTCAAAGGAACGTTGACTTTAAAAAAGTTGGCGATAAAAGATCGTCAACCAAGAGAGATGCAGTGCAAAAGCTTCGATAGTCGCCACCGGGATAAGGAGCTTTCTGAGTTAAAGGTGGGCGACAAAGTATGGGTGTCTGACAGAAAAGCAAGGGCAACGGTCGTGGCCCAAACAGCAAAACCAAAATCTTACTTGGTTGAGACCGAGCCAGAGGTGAAGTTAGGGCGAAACCGCCGAAACTTAAAGGTGCTGCCAGCGGAGGCAGAGGACGACTAAAAACTACGATATACCGGACAGTGAGAGTGACGTAAGGGTCGAAGATTCGGAAGCTAGAAGCGATATAAGCTCCGATCCTTCTCCAGTGACTATGAGGACACCGACGGCCGTCGTGACCACAAGATCGGGTAGAGTATAGTTAAGAAACCGATCAGACTGGGGCTTGATGATTAAGCTGTACCCTGAAGTATTCGAGTGCTAACGTATATTTTTATTTGCTAACATGTTTTTATTTTTCTCCTTACCTTTATCTGATAGCCCTCGTTTTGTGACCCTAATGGTAAGGATTTAACTCCAGAAGGAAACAATAGTATCTGAAACGTCTACTTGGGAACAGAGGTAGACTTTCTAGCCGTACAGGAAACAAAGCGTCGATGGTAGAACTGGGAGAACAAGCCCTATCACATTTTCTGTATGACTACGAGGTATGCGTTAGCCATGCTGTAGGTATTTCCGCTGAACGTTTATTGAGGAAGTTATTTTATTTGTCTGAGTTAGCTGTCACGACAGACCTTTGCGGGCGCTTCATAATATGCGACCTCCGAGTTTCCGACATAATATGGAGAGTGATATACTTTTACGCGCCGAATGAGGTGAATGTCAAAGTAACTTTTGTTTATCACCTGCGATCTTATTTACTTTGTGATAGAATGATAGTTTTTTTAAAGATAGTTCTTTTGAGAGACTCTAACTGCGTTTGCGAAGGAGTAGACAGCGCCGTATGCACTTGGAATTGTCAAAAGTGAAGGACTACTACTGGATATAGTGTACCTGTCTAATCTGTTTCGATGTTGCATCATTTCAGATAAAGAAAACAAACACTTACTATATATTCATTTTCAAAACACATCACACGCAAGACTTGGTAGAATTTACTGCTCATTTGAACCCATTGAAAATTTAAACTGTTAAGTCGTAGAACCAGTATTTTTCACAGGCCATTGCATGGGATCAATAACAAATGGAAAAAAACGAAGAAAAAGAGTATAAACTGGAAAGCATACTGAAACTTAATTATCAACTGTTAAAATATGAAAACATCGCCGCTGCAACTGATTCTTTTTGAGCAAATAGGAAGAACAACTGAACATATATTTGTTAAGTGGGAGTTTTTAAGCAAGAACTAAAGCAGATAGCAATTGAGAGAGCTAGCTAGTGCTATAAAAGTCCAAAAGTCTGAGACTAAAAAAGACGTTGATGAGTATTATTTCCGTGCCTTCATTCAACTTGAATGTCCAAACCCTGGACATGGTTTAGAATATAATATCCGCATAAAAACTGAGGTCGATAAATTCTATCATGAGCGTTATCAAGTCGCTGTTATACGTCTGCCTAAATAAATGCTGTAGCTTTTGGAGGATAAGGGGCGCGTCGTTTAGAAGGTCATCCGTGCTATCCATCAGAAGAACGCTCAAACGTTATAGAGGCTTCAGCGGCTGTTCAAGTTTTGTCGTCAGTCTCCACTTGACCGGCTGTCGCTGAGCTAACGCTGATTTCAGAGCCGATTGTAGAGGCGTGTCGCAACAAAAGACGAAATCAAGCACGGCTGAGACCACCGGGTCAGCAAGTTGAGCCATCACTCTTCGGGCGTTTGATAATAAGCTCGCGAGATAAAATACGATCGGAGGTTCTTAATTCATTTTCCCCAGGCACGCAAGCTTATATAAAAAAAAAAAAGAACAGCGCTGAAATCGGTGTTGACACAGTACTCGTTTGACGACAAAGTGAGAGTAACGACAAAAATCTAACCGCGGCTGAAATGTCGCTTGTGCTGACAATAGCCTCGATGATAGCTCATATTTCTTCCGTTAGATAGCACTGGAAGTTTCCGAAGCCACGCGCTCGCCTGTGCTTTTCCATATCATCCGCGAATGTACACATTGTTATGTTGATGCTGTCGGCAGAAGAGTGGACAAGACAGGACAAGGTGATGGAACAGATAATCAATTTATGGAGGTCTACAGATGAAAAAAGAAAAGGAGGACCCTTGAAGTGCTTCCAGCGTGTCTTCGATCTGAGAGAGCGGATAGACGTATTTTTTAGTTACCTTGTAAAAACACCGCTAGTCGACACAAGAACGCCACGAGCCTTTTTTTCTTCTTCACAAGAATGACGTGTGAGACGAAAAAAAAAGGCTAGATATCGCCTGGATGACTTTTTTTTCCGGCATACTCGGTACAATAAAGTGTAACAATATATTACACCTCACAAATGTCTACAGTGCTGACCAATGCACGGGCGTTTGAGCCTATACTTGGATGTGTTCCAAATCTTACCCGAATAACCTGTTTTTTACGTCAGTGGATAATACCACGTGACAATGCAAGTAAAATATCTTCGATTCAACTTTGAAATGGCCGAATCTGTTGTTCTGATTTTCTCTGGATGGGCTTCGCCCGGGACCTGGCTTAGAGCACATGTAGCTGACGACCGACATGAAGTGCTTTTCAACATCCAACCAGAGCCTAACTAAAGGGTACTTAATTATTATTTCAATAATTACAACGGTAAAAAATTCCGAGGACACCTAAGCACTTCTTACGAGTTGTGAATGCGAAAGCTTGAATGTCATTCTTCCGCTCCCTTAGTTCGTCTGCGGCGTAGTGGCGTGGACGGCCACGTTTCCCCGGCCGACGGCCGAGTGCGCGCTCTCGTGAAGTGGCCGCGCCGCGCTGAGCTCGGCCGTGCACCCTCCCTGGAGTTTGCCCGAGCAGGCTCTGCCGCCAGGCCCGCACCGCCGCACCACTCTTACCAGCGGCCGGGCCGCTGCGTGCGCTGCGCCGCCATGGAGAGGGCTTCTCTGGTGGCTTTTGTTTGGAACTACGCCGCACGAGAGCCAATGGGAGCCTCGTTCCTTGATGACGTGCGCCAGCCAATGGGAGCATAATCCATCAGAAATCGGCTTCACTTGGGAAAGGGGATTTTAGGTGCCGTTTGGCCAACGTTTGGCGAGGTTTCACAGCTGATGACGTCGGTTCGCTCCATGAGACAGTTAATGTTTTCGCATTAAAACACACACACACACATAGCTGCCCGGATATAATAAGGAACACGCCCACCTTGTTTCGAGAAGTCAACATTCTGAATGCATCCGTACAAAACGACGGTTTTCTGTCACGGATGGTTACAGCTTCGAACTTTCTAGAAACTATCACCGCAGCAACGCTGGCGACCTGTGACTGTTCCAAGCCGGAATAGCAGACAAAACAGACCACAGGACGTCATTTACCTATTAGCCCCGAGAAGTTAGCGTGGCGCCCCCTTACGGCGAACCGGGGTGACGTCACGGCAAGGACAGAATTTTTCCTGACTCGCCCCGCTCGCCCTGTGGAGGCTGTGACGACGTTAGCTGTCGGCGCGCTCGTTTCTATTTAATTTCTTGTTGCGCGTTTTTCGTAGGGAGTGTAAATTTTCATATGTGGCTTTATTGAGGTATGGCCTGTAGCTGCAGGCGAAACTTCAACCAACATTTCAGGCATGGTTGACAGGGCAGGCAACGAATGAATCGCAGCTGGTATATGAAAATGAAGAAATATGGCCGCAATTGCAGGAGCATCACTATAGATTTACATCTCACACAATCAATGCTGCTGATGGTCTGAATGAATTGGCAAGTGTATATATTTTTTTGTATCTGTTTTTAAACAAAAACGCCGAAGCAGAAAAGCTGCATGCTGCTCGAGCAACATGTTAAATATAGTCTGGGCCATGGAGAGAGAATCACAAGTGAGACAGCCCAAGTACAGGAGGCAAAGTAAAGAAAGAAGGAAAATTTATTTATATACATTGCTCGCATTTGACCTTTGCTGGATTCGGATAGTATTTCAATGTACTCCACTGGTGGTATCTGTGGACTTGTTTATATCATCCCTCAAGTAATCGTACAACAAACGTAAGCGAAGGTGTCTAGCCCGTTATTAGTCCCTTAGGCTCTAAAATTGAGATTTTAGCTAAATCAAATTGTCCTGAAGCTAAAATACCAGGAGCTTTTCTCACGCAAACTGTCACCCTACATAGGTTCCACATTTTTCTGCTACTAGTGCAGCATCTACCACTGGACAGCCGTTCGAATGCTTGCTGTTCCTCCTGTTTTCCTCTGTTGTCAGAGAGTCCAGCTGTAGGGAGTTTGGAGGCTGAAGAAGCTTTTGGGGACCTGCAGCAGTGTCTCTTTTAATTGGAAATGACAATTCAAACTAAACGGTGTATTTTCCGAATACACAAAGAATAAAGAAAGAATGTCAGGAAAAAATATAAACATTCCAAATTACGGCACTATTGCTGTGCATATTTTTGGCAGTTCAATACATCTCATACAGGCAACTCGGGGCAATTCGGTCGTTTTTCCTGCTACCATACAAACTAATTTTCAGTAATTGTGCATCTTCTAAAAAATAAAACATGCCTGCATACGTGTACAAACTATATCATTAATTCACGAAGAAGCTACATTTATGTAAAACAACCCTGTTCCACGAGCACTTCAAAGCGTCTTCAGACCAATTGCCTCTAAAACATCGGCGAACCAGCGCATGCAGAAATGCACGCGCAGAGTCGGGGTCGCGAGCTAATTTGCCGACCGCGCAAAGGCTTTTGATATAAATGCCATTTGAAATGCCCGCAAAGCTGGATGTAATATTCTCCTAAATCATGAACATGCAAGGAACAGAATTCCAGCGTCTGAAACACTTACGCCGCCGCTTCACCGACCCCTCGCACGATTGCCTTGTGCCGTATGGACCGACAGGGAGGTTCATCGGCGGAATTGCCTCCGCCGATAGCTTTGGACATTTGTAACCCAATTATAAAGGTAAAAGTGACAAGCACGCTTATAAAAGGTACGGAAGCACGTCGGTATCAGCCTAACCCAGCGTCTTGTACACCGGGTAAACGAGGTCCCGCTCCTCGAAGTGCTTGCGGCACACAACGGCCAAACCAGGAAGCCGGGGCAGGGAAGCGAGCAGGATGCGAGATCGCGAAGCGGAGTCCTTCCCCTGACGTCATGGTGCACCTAACCCAATCAGGGCGCGGCGACCGCAGCGACGCTTGTGTTCGCTCTCGGGGATAATAGCCTTATCCGATGGTGCTCACCATCGGAGAAATGGAAGCGTGAATCATTACTCTGGAGTAAACATTTCGCTTCTGCAATGCGAGTTGCGACGTCATCGAGTAAGCGCGAGCAAGTTCTGAAACGCCAACTGCATATAATTTATTATTTTACTTCAAATTTCGTATGTAATTGGTGTAGCTAAATTTGTGACGCTGTCCTCCCTGAATTCCGAACAAAACAACTCAATTTAATTTACAAACTATATGTATTTGAAAAAACAACAAAACACAACAACAACAACAAGTGATATCTAGGTTATTTCACTTTACTTTGAATTCTGATTTATGCTACATTAGTTTAGTTTAGACAGTAAATGACTTCATGCAAATAACTCGAGTCACCGACAGTTTAAGGAACGCGGGGCGTAGCTTATCATGGTCACGCCTTTTGCTTCGTGGTTGGTTCTCCAATGCTCTTAATACTTAATGCTGGAATCTCATTGGCTGCGGAGTGATAATTAGATGCACGGGACTCGCCATCCTCTCCTGTACTTCTTTAGCTGTCAACGCCTATAAATGACTAAACAAATAGTCCTTACGCGCTGTGTTGACATATATTACGTCAACACTGCGCAAACACGGCGCGATAAAGACGATAAAAAATAAATAAAAAGAAACAAGCGGCAAAAAAAGAAAACATAAAAAAGGTAATGTGGAAACGCTGTCTTTAATAACCGCTTCCTTCCGACGTTTGTTTTTAGCGTAAAATTCGTGAGCGCAACACGAATGCACCTTGCTCGGAATGGACGCTTCACGCACCGGGAGGCTATTTTTGTAGGACCATTCGGAGGAGCCGTCGCTACAAGGTGGCATACGCACTACGGTACTGCACGGCGATTTTATCTGGGCTATCATCGAGGAAGACCGGGGAGGCAGCCGTAAAACGGGCGGCGGCACATTTCCGCCGTCTTTTTCCGATTCGCATCATACCCGCGCGACCGTGGCACACAAACAACCGGTGATAACTTCCAAGTCGTGGAAACGCCATCGCCGGGGATGTATACGGAGCTCGCATATTAGCGCCGGTGGAATGTTTGTTGACGCGGTACTCGCCGCGTTTATTTTGACAGTAATCGCGGTCGCTCTTTTGAGAAGTATGTAGGAACATTAGCTGTGCTCTGTCAACATTGCATTCCCTAAGCCGCACAATACTGTGTCGCGTAGGGAGGTCTTTGTCCTCGAGCTTGATCCAGAATACAAAACAAAACTCTTTTTTTTTCGTTGTCCGAAACCAAAATTATTTTAATGTGAAGCTAGAATTCTTCCAGTCCTGATGTCCTTTCACAGCGACCAAGTGTGTTTATTAAAAATTTATAATTCAGCCTCTCTTGAGTAATATACAAACTTATTAATTTTAAAGAGATACAATTAAGGATCGCGTGTCGCAGAAAAGCCGGCGTCGGCGTCGGGCGGACGGGAAAATCCTGGATTGGTCGATAGGGTCATGACGTCACAGCCACTTGATCTCGCGCGGGAATTTCAAACAACCCACAACGCTCATGTCAAATGTGACGTCACGCGTGGAATGAAAGTGATTAAAACATGTCATGAAATGCGAATTAAAGGTCTCCGCACGTCTCAAAGGATTTTTCTTTATAAAGTAATTCATTTGCCTTAAGGAAAAAAAGGAAAGCCGTTTACAACTCCCTTTAACGCCGAATTAGAGCGCAGCTCTTGAGGAGGAGGAGGGGAATGTACGGAGAGGAGGCTATGCCCCTCCTCCTCTCCTGCTCGCCTCCATTTAGGGAAAAATTTTCCGCTAAATTTAGTGGGAAAATTTTCCGCTAAATTTAGCGGGGAAATTTGCCCATCATGCACGGCGCGGTTACGCCGACGGCGACGGCACCGACGGCGACCGGTGACGGCGACGGCGACGGTGACGGCGACGCCGACGCCGACGCCGACGCCGCTCAAGCCGGAAACGGGCGCCTAAGAGCTGAGCTCTAAAAAAATTGAAAAATTTCAGGCGGAGGCGGGATTCCAATCCACAACCCTTCGGCTGCGAGACAGACACGCTACAGACTAGGACTTGGGAACGAGCGAGGGTTTATATGTTTAGCTATCGCGTTCCCCTCTTAAAGGAGAAGCTTAAGCGTCCTCCTGTAGTTTGTTTTTTTTTATTGAAGAGAAATAAAGACAACAACGGGTGTTTTGTTCGAATTGCACAGGTTGTTGGAATCTTAATATTTTCAATACCGTTTTACTCTCACGGATATAGTGATTAGTTGAAACATGTAACAGCCACTCATAGGAACTTTGTATGCGCTCCTGTAAGGCACGAAGCAGTGTTCGCTAAAATCCGGAGGACAGGCGTGGAATAAGCACTTTCATCCAAAAATGCGTGTTGTATCCGTTCAGAGGCGAATTGCTGGGATGAGAAAATCTCCACACATTTCAGATAAGTAAACCAACCAACCGTAGTGTGCTGACTCCAACCGATCTACACTCTTCAGAATTTCTTTCCAAGTTCGTAACGCTCAAAAGTGTGTTTTCGTTTTTGTTTTTATTGTCTCCTGTTTTCTGTTTGCATATAGGTCTTTTTTTGTGGTAATTTTCGAGTGACTTGTTATTTCAGTATTGTTTATAAAGTTGCGCATTGCTGTAACATCACACGTTCAAGCCTGAAGCACGACTGTGACGTCGTTTAACATGGCTGTCATAGGCGCATGTGTAAATGCCGCTCGCCTGCGTGGGGGTCACCGGTGTACGACTTTATACCTGACGTAGCGGCAACACATGAACTGTACGGGTTGCACCAAGGTCACAAGATGACTTTGCAGAGCAGATACCACCTTGCTGGTGGCTTATAGAGCCTGCCCCCCCCGCCCCCTTCTTGCCCCCTGGAAAATCTTCCTGGCTGTCACGCCGCAATTTGCGGTGATCAGCTATGTCAGATAGCCTGAGCAGTAAATGGCGCTGCGTTCGTCGTCAGCAGTCACTCGCGGAACAAAGAAAGAAAAAAGAAATCAACGACAGCGGCAGCTTCACGAGTAGTTTCCATACCGGCTCCCGGCGATCGTTACATCGGCGTGTCCCGCGACAAGGAAGCTGTCAAGGAAGAAGAGGCAAAAAGCGGCAGGGAATCTGACGTCGACGATGCGGCCCCACATAATCGAGTTTGCGGGACGCATTTTGTCAGAGGCGAGTGATGGCCCTTTTCCAACGTGTTTATGTTTGTTTGAACTGTGCACTGACTTTGCTGGTTCATGCCCTTTGCCTTGCGCTTCATCGTACGAATAATTGAGAGAAAAGAAAAACCCTAGAACCTTTAGTGAATGAGGCTCGGTGGCACATGTGTTGTTTAAAGGCGCAATTCGCACAAACGGAACTTGCCCATTTGGTGTTGTTGTACTGGAAGTATGTTATCTTGCCAATCACAACAACTTAAACCTGAAAGATGTTTACATCGTAGCTTCTGAAACTGGCCACTCGTCAAATAACTGGGGGATTCTATCGATGCGTGCGCCTTAACAATGTTCCCGCGTACTGAAGCGTGTTTTACCAGTAAGCTCTGTGTTCACGTGAAAATTTCCAACTTTAGTTTAAGCGTTTACATCGGCGAATTTTCGCCACCGTGTATTGACAAATTTATGCTCGTAGTGCGATCACGCCGACGTTGGAAAATTATGCTCGCAATGGATCAACAACGCCATCATCGTAAGTTCGCGCAGGAACGTTGTTTCAAGTTTATGGGTGGAAGATAACGTAGCCCCAAACCATATAAGCAGCAGCACTTAATTTGGATTTCTCCTTCGCCTTCGGTTACAACAAACTTGTGTATCTATGAACTTGCCAAATGGTTCAAAGGATATAAACTAAACTTCGCGTTCCAGCACCAATCTGGACCAGAGCTTTTAAATTACTGTCACGTACACCAAAGGAGCGTAGAGGGATATTGGAACTCATACTGTCTGCGATAGTAACATTGTTGAAAATGCTGTGCATACCTGCGCACGTCCGACACCAGCCTCGCGCGGGGACCCGTCACTTTCCTACAATGACGCCATGTGCAACCTATGTCTACATACGTCACCCGAGACAACTTTCTGAGGCATGCAACTGTAGCTCTGAACGTGAAATGTATCCTTGCCGAGTAGAGTCTCGCCTAGTCGTATCTATGGCGTGACGGACGCGAACAGGAGGACATCCCAAAAGCCTGCCGAATAATTTTCCTTTTGTATGTGTGTAATGTCCGTCGGTCGTTGTTCGGCAACTTTAGAATGCCCCAAAGTCCCAGTTGAAAAAAATAATAAACTACCGGCGAGTATTGATTGAAACTTTAAGAATGTATTTGAGAAAGAAGAACCCAACCTATAGGTAGTCGTAACTACCTATTTCCTTGCCCTTTGCTAAGCATTGTGACAAAAATGGCTCATCTGTTTATTCTATCCATGGAAGGTAAAGCGTTTCCCGGTTGCACGAAATTTGGGCATCCTCAAAATGCAGACTTTACGTCTTCAAGTGGACGAACTGATTCAGAAGCTGTTGAGTTCATTCTGATAATTTCACGAAGGGAACAAATAGAAACCGACCAAACGAGCGAGTACTTAGAAACAAATGCGTGTTACCTTACTGTACAACCATGCTAAAAGCTTCGCTAAAAGCCCAATTTTGCCAAATTCAAAAGAACCTGCAAAGTATTATTTTAAATGACAGTAAATAACGCATGCAATAAGTCTATTTGCCTGACGGCACAACGATACGTACTGTTTTCAACAAGCACTCCGGAAATTTTGAAATGTAACTGTTGAAGCAGCTTGAGACTGGGGAAGAGAAGAAACATCAAAACGTAGGAGAGACAGAAAATAGACAGGACGACGTCTCAAACTCAGCTCTCCATTTCCAGGCAATATTTTCGTGAGTCTTGTCCAGCTCACTTGCGGATTTGCATAATTTGAATTACCATCATAACCTTAAAATTCATGCCGTTCACACTTGTTGGTGTTAGACTGGTGGCAGCTGATAAAATCCGTTTGCTTTACTGACGTCTAACTAATGGTTAGCTCAGTGGGTAGAGCGCACCACTGTAAATGGAGAGGTCCCTGGTTCGATACCAGGACCAGGCGGATTTTTTCTGTCGCGCACCAGTCGCCTAGCTGTGTTTGGAGTTTGTGTTTGTCATTTGTCCACTTTGTTCCCATTCACAAGGAATTATTTTCGTCATTCTTGTCCTGCTCGCTTGCACCTTTGCATTATTTTCAATATCATCACTGCTTTCCTCCTCGCCTCCTCACTGTCATCTCCTCGTTCTATTCTTGGGACGTTGTTAGTGGAACATGTAATCTCCTTTCCATTCTCGTTTTTGGGAGATTGGGGACTAACTACAGCAACCAGCAGAGCGCGTGAGTGGTCTGGACCCACGTCGTGAGCACTCTCCGAGGTTTTTCCAAAGATGAAAACAAAAGATGGCTTTCGCCCCGAAAAAAAAGCAACAAAAAAACACGTCCTAAAGCGGATTTGTAAGCGGAGGAAAAACTTCCACTTCCGTCTAGCAAGTGCTGTGCGCGGCACCCCTAGCCGTGTCCTATGTGGACAGCCCTTAGCCGAGATTTCGGTTGCACATCAAAGGATCCCCAGGTGGTCAAAATGAATCCTCAGTTCTTCGCTGGGGCGTGCCAGATGCCCTTCGTTGATTCGGCACGTAATACCCCCAGGTTTAACATTTTCCTTATCTATCCTTTATTTATTTATTTTTTTGAACACCCGCGCATTCGTGGGAAAACAGAGGTACAACTTCCGTCTTCCGCAAGGTGGATTTATCTTCTTAGTGTCGTGCTCCACCAAATTACAAGGGCCGCGAAGCAAGAAGAGAAGAGAAGCGCAATAAAAATGCCCACCGTTCTTTCCCTCTGTTGGAAAGAGAATAAATATCTCGGGAAAGGCAGAACGAAAGAAGGAGAAGGTACGGTGGAAAGAGAAAAAAGCGTTGGACCTTTACGTTAAAAATGTGGGACGCGGTGCCGCCTAAAACTTCGCGCCCATAACACTTAACCGAAACTTGTAACACGGAACGCACACATACACACACCCAAACAAACAGACACACAAACAGACATACAAAAGAAAAAAAACTCAGCAAGGATAACCCGAAAAATCGACGAAAAAAAAATAAACCGGAAGCTTGACTGCTTTCCTTCGTTTCCGTGTCGCACCAAAAACAGAAACTGTCAGCGCCCGTCCGTGTGTCGTTATACTTAGTTAATGTCGAAGCTGACAGTGCGGGGGAAGCGTATAGTGTTCATCGGACCATGCTGTACAAGTATAGGGCTATCTTTACCCACGTGATCGCGCTTCCGCCCCCATGCACGCATAGACTGCGGGGTCAGCTGATGAGAGGGAGGCGATTGATAGGTCCGGCGAGCCCGTAGCTCTGGCCCCGCTGTCAGCTTAGGGCTGAACCGGGAAAGGGCCGCAGCTGACAGATCGTCCGGAGGCCTCGCTTGGCGACGCGGCTGGCCGCTATTTATAGCCGCGCTATTTCCGCATCGAGATACAGATACAGGGTCCAGCTTTCGATCGGCTTCGTTAATCCGCGAATTCATTACCGG
Source organism: Ixodes ricinus (assembly GCA_037355805.1). Taxonomy (NCBI): domain Eukaryota; kingdom Metazoa; phylum Arthropoda; class Arachnida; order Ixodida; family Ixodidae; genus Ixodes; species Ixodes ricinus. Next base: position 15,736 of record JAZHYW010033266.1, on the reverse strand, counting down.
GTTCTCTTGTTTTGCGGCGCGGCGGTGTCACCTTTGACGGACGCGGCTGTCCAGACTGTCAACCATTTCTTTCTCTTTATGTGCTGGACGTTCGAAATGGCTCTCGCGCGAAGTGTAAAAGAAAACTGAAATCGGTTTTCGGGCTGATGTGCCATTTTATACAAAGTAGTCGATAACCTAACGTTCTGTAAGCTGACAGGTTTCGATGGCTTTGGACGAGGCTGTAATAAAACTGTGGCGCCTCGAGGAAAAAACAAAAAAACATGGTTTCGTTAATAATGTTTATACGTGTGTCGGGTGTAATTGTAAACATGAAGTTTTGTTGAGATCCTCCCGCATTTGGTGACCAGATTTGTTTAATGATATCGCGCGCTAGAAGTTTCGAAAATTTAATTCTATTTAAGGCCAGATGTATGAAGTTCCTACCAGCACAATGTGGTAAATTATTGACGAAGTCGTCGCATACTTCATTGCGTATTTACAGAATTTTGAGCAAGGATGCATGATTAACCAAAAGCTACATTCGTGTGAAATTATTCGTTGGTGTCTTATTATGGTAGTAAAGCTTTCAATTCGATCGATGAACAGGCACAAAGTGAGAAATTACACACGCCTGCTAATTTCATCAAAGTTGTTTTTGGATTAAGTTATAGGCTATCAACATTTATTAAGTTATATTAAGTCAAATGACCCCATGTTTTATTTCTTTGGTTAACTAATAAATACCAATGCGACATTTGCAGTTAAAATAATTTAAATATTTCGTGCGTCGCTGAAGAGGGCGGTAAACGTTTTCTGAAACGTCATACCCATAGCCACATGACGCCAACAATGTAAACACACACGCACAAAAATAAAAAGACGTGTTCGTGGTGTTTTTTTTTTAAACTAAAATGAAACGTCTTAAATTATTACTTTTTGGACTGATTATTCTGGACACATGATTACATCGGCTGACGTTGCTCATGTGAGCTCTTATTTTGGGGTGAGCGATGGTTTGTTTTATATGTAAAGACACCCAGGATAAAACCCTCGCTAAAAATGTCATCCACCAATAAAACATTTCCAAAGAAAACTCGATCTCTCTCTCCTCTCCCCCTGAACGGTGGTGACATACTAATAAAATTTCATAAAACGCATGCACACGTAATTGGAAGTCCCACAACCGAAAACGTGGTAGCACGTCACTTCCTAGTCTAACAGTGAAGTAAACAAAAGGTTTTTATTTTATAATACACTTGATTCGATGCTAGAGAATTCCAATTCAATTACGCACTCCCGAGTCGTCGCTTTACGACGAATTTCGTGATTGGGATTAATCTCTCACCCAATTGATTTCGTTTTTATCGTCTCCTCTTAATGAGCCAGATCGCGACTTTATTTTTTTTATTTCAGCAATATGTAGTCGAGTCAGTGACATATTACGAAACACAGCTAGGGCCCGTCAAAGTCCGAGCATCTCACTAACGCACCTCAAGCCAATGACGCAGGATCATTGGCTGAGGTGTGGTAATAAGTTTCTTAAGTTGTCAGTTGTAATTGCGTTAAATTTCAAGCTAGTTGCGAAATAAGTACAGGAACGGTAGAAGCAAATGTGCCATTTTTTTGCGCGCGTGCATTATCAATTGAGACACCGTTCCGTCCGCATTGGCTTCAAACTAAGGAAATCTAATAAATGCTCGTTTTGCGCAACAATAAAGATCAACGCGCGCGACGTTAACAAGAACTGGCGATTTTATTCTATTCTGTGCCATTATGAAAAAAAAAATTAAAAAGAGACCATAAAAAAAGAAGGAAGGCCATGCGAGTGTTTAGCGATGTCTGAAGAAATTTTGAGGCGTTTAATCTAGATCGTGCTTTGAGGTTATGAGGAGGTCTGGATTTCTTCAAATGAGAGTTCCGAGTTTTGCCGGGACGAGAGATATATATTTGCATTTTTAGGGTGGTTCTTGGTTGGCTCGTTTGAGGTTTAGCAGGCGGATTTGTGCAATAATTTGTGTGTTCCCGACCAGACATTTTAAATCAATTTTTTTTAAACGGGGAAAATACTATGTCGTTTGCTCAACTGGTGAACATGAACCATGCATGCCAAGACAATGTGCCAAAATGATTTGCAGATTGTACTGTTCATCCTGAATTTCATTTCCAAAGAAGCGTAAACCTGAACTTGGGTACCGCGGGAGAACACGAAATCTTAAAAATATAATACATATTTCTATACCATTTTCTTTATTTACGGGTTATATATTTAGTACGGCTAAGGGGTTTTATATCGCCTAGAAGATATCTGCTAAAATGACCATTTATACATTTATACATTTCCTTATAAAAACTAATTCGGAACAACATAAAATAGTTTGATCAAACTGATTTGCAAGGAGCGTACGTAACCTCTTCCCAGAAGAAACATTCTCTTGGCACTAGTTTATAACATTTCGTCATATAACGACGGCGGAAGATTTCTGCTTAATTTAATATTTCCACTAATTCGAATAAACACTGTTTCTGTTGACAGCAAAAAAAAAAAAATCCCTGGAAGGCAGGTGTGTTACCTGGGAAACAACAATGAATCATCAAGATCGCACACTCATTTTATAGGTAAGGGCACGATGCCTAGTATAACCAACTGCATTTTCTGCGAATGGTTAAAGAAACGTTGACGCATCGAGTAAATGGGGAACAAGGACGAGATTTAGTGTTCGATGATGAACTCTTCGCGGCGGAGAACAAATTTCCGTGGGATATACGTTTGCAAACGGCGCAATGTTTTTTGTTTTGTTTTGTTATGGTGACGGACAGACACTTTTAGCTAGCCATTTTAAACCTGTATACAATGTAGCTTCCGTTACGTTACAAAAAACGTGAAAATAAATTCCTATCTAAAAATTTGACCAAATTAAGTGCTATGGCAATCGTGACTTACCCAAGTTCAGGTTTACGCTTCTTTGGAAATGAAATTCAGGCTGAACAGTACAATCTGCAAATCATTATGGCACATTGTCAATTGTCTTGTTAATCGCAATGTGAACGAGAAATTTTAATAGAAAAAGAACACGTCCGCGAGTACTTCTGATTTTTTTTTATAAATGTAAAATTAAAAAACAGTTCTACGAAATCTTAGTTGAGTCTAAAAAAAACAACGAAGTACGTTTACAATTCTCTGTAATGCCGAATTAGAGCGCAGCTCTTGAGGAGAAGGAGGGGAGGGTACGGAGGGAGGGTACGGAGGGAAGGGCATGCCCCTCCTCCCCCTCTGTATCCTCCCTTCCTCCTCTCCTGCTCCCCTCCCATTTAGTGGAAAATTTTCGATAAATTTCCCGCTAAGTTTAGCGTAATTTCCTCACTAAATTTAGCCGGGAAATATTCCCGCTAAATTTAGCAGGAAATCTACCAACATTTTCCTACTAAATTTAGCGGGTAATTTAGCGAAAATTTCCCCGCTTAATTTAGCGGGGGAACTGAATTGGTGTCGAGGTTACGTGGCGTCTATTTCCCCGCTAAATTTAGCAGGGAAAGTTTTCTGCTAAATTAAGCGAAAAAGCGTTTCCGCTAAATTTCACGTGACGTCACATTCATTCACATGACGTCACACGTGACGTCACGTGTGACGTCACGAGGGTGAAGTTTCCCCGCTAAATTTAGCAGAAAAGTTTTTTCCTCTAAATTTAGCGGAAAAATTTTCCCGGGTAGAGTGGTGTCACGTGTGAAGCCATTATGGGAAACGTCCCCGAATGCCAAGCGCGGTTACGCCGACGGCGACGGCGGACGCCACTCAACCCGGAAACTTGCGCCTCAGAGCTGCACTCTAAAAAGTCACAGAAAAGAAAGATATAGCCGTCATCATTAGCGAGAAGCAATCACGTCAACTGAGTTTTCGCTTTGAGATAGAACATCGAAGCATTGCTTCGAGCTGGAACATTCCTAAATTAATGTTCATATCTGCGTCCCAACGACCATGTGTCGGATACAGCAGTGCGCCAGATGAAATACTGGCTATTTAGAAAGTATATTTTTAAGGCGACACTGACATTAAAGTGAACTTTGCTTCACCTGAGGTGAAGCAAAGTTCGCGCAGCCTAGACGACCACTAGTAGCCGCTGAAATAAATAGTTAGAGTCTGTGAATCAATACCGCAGCCTCTGCAAGATTAGCGGAGCACTCTGCCAGCAGGACTAACGAGAAGTTAACCGCCTGCAGAGTAAATGGATATTAATAGTGGCCCAGGGATCGGGATCGGTTCCCGGAAGAGGCGGATTTGTCCGGAGGATGCGAGTCGCCTAAAGGGTGCGAATCGCGCTCCATCTAAGGTGGAAGTCGATTGGTTCTTCTGTACATCTTTCCCACCTTGGCTGTTTTCCCTCAGATAAATCATTAACATCTAGTGTGGACTGTCATTAAAGATGTATGGGGAAACGCCTGATACTTTGCTAAGACACACAACACACACAAACCACCACACACACACACACACACCACACACCACGACACACACACAACACGCACACACACACACACACGCACATACGCACACATACAATTCTTTTATAACATATATCTGAAAAAGAAGAAAAAAATGGCGAGGGGAGGGCGAAGGGGTCATTCCTGATAATGACAAAAATAACGTGTGATGGATGCATATACACAGGCCGATAATAATAAGACAAAAATGAAGACCAACTGGGGAGTGTTCTTTGTCATTAAAGGCGCGGTTGGTAAGATCGACGGTGACACAACGAAAACAACATGTTTGATTAATCGGACGTATCACACCTAATCTAATATATATGTTCTGCACGGGACGAGGTTAATAACTCTGCGCGCGGAAGAAAAAAACAAATACATCGAAATGACGCACCGATAATTGAGTGTCGACGGCGGTCGGGGCGGGAACCCGCCACGGGAGGCCCGTGTCTCCCAAAAGGCGGTTTTGCCTCATTAACCCGCCTTGAGGGGAAAGCCAGCTTTGGCGAGCGGCTCATCTGCGGCACGTATCCGGCCGCCAGACGGCTTCGTTTTTATGCGCACGTATCGCTAAAGCGTTGTCTTTATTCTTATTTTTCTTTTCGACGGAAGCAATTAGAAAATATTCAGAGCACTTGGTAAAATCTAAGGGGTGCTCGGTAAATTACATTAAAAAAACGCATCGACCCAGATTAGACTGATATTATTAATTGGTTTCACCTATTTGTATAGATTGTCGTACAGGTGTGGTTTAGGTTCGGGATATAGCCGAACCTCGAGTCCACTGTCTCCCCTCTTGAAACCCGGTCTGTCTCAGAGGTTTGGGGGTTCGCTGTTTTATCACTGCTGACGGGATACCGACGTAGGTTAACAAAAGTTTATCTTAAACGAATAATAAGAGCTAGATATTGTGGGAGGGCCGAAAAGTCGACAATTCACAAACTAAACGCGAATATTGTACGATGTCAATTTAAATAAGACACTATTCACATCCCCAGTGAAATTACTGGTAAAAGAGTGCTATTGTTGTAGTCTTGCCTTTAAATACTTTGAAAAAGTGATTTTGACCAGTATATCTTTGTAGGCCGGGGTTTAACACGCGGTCTGGTGATACACGCGCAAAGTAGGGGATACTTTTTTTTTTTAAACAGCCCCCTTTTTTCGATAAACGGCGTCTATCTAAACTGAGGCTCCGTTTTCTTTAAACCGAGCTTTGATAAAACGTGCCCATTTTGTAAAACGTGTTTCAATGGAATGGCGTTTGATGCACCGTAATGAACCCCAAAACGAAAAAGAAAAAGCGCAGAAAATTAGCTCGGGCTACCTAGGTTATCTAACTCACACTGTGCAGCCGGGCCAAACAAGCCCACAAACTGCTTAGTTCTTATCTTAAATTCCTACGATCTCACAAGATTACGAATGCCACGAGAAATATACGATGTAATAAAACAATGCAATGTTTCGGAGGACCGGTTACAACCGAGTGCAGGTGAGCGCCGATTGCAGACAACCGAGTGGACCCAGGATACGCCCTACCCAGGACCAGGAGTGCAGATAATGGGCGTCACAACATTACTTGCGAGGTCGTTTTATTCTGACTGCCTGTCAGCTACGCGCCTTTTTCTTTTATACTGTTTCTACGGCGCGGCCTCTAAAGTTTGACGACGAAAAAAAGGCTGACTTTCGAATGAAAGTCGGCCTCCTCCCCGGCGTGAAACTTTTCGAATGAGCGGTTCAGTTCCGGTTACGGTTCAGTTCCGGTAACGGTTCGACACCGTGCTTAAAATAGAGGTTCTGCAATATTATACCGGCGGAATAAACGGGAACCTAAAGTCATAAATATATTTTAAAGAATTCAGAACGAGCAAACTCCTAAACGAAATGTGTAGTTTTTGTATACTATTTCTGGATTCTAAACTGACTTGCGAAGCGCCCCGTAAAAATTTTCCCATGTTTACCATGCTTATGAAAGTATGGGTCATTTAAAATATTTGCATATTTTTGTATATATATTAAACCGCTATATAAAAAAATCCTTACTCTGAGTGCTATTTAGGAATGAAATGTGATCAATAAGAATACACGCATACTAAAAAAAGTTTCGTGCGAATTTATTTTAGGCGTAAATTAAGATGTACGCGTGCAGTAAATGAACGGAGCCACTTATCGAGGAAATAATAAACTAGGATTAAGGCTGTCGCTGGAACTTCTTCCACCCACGGACGATACATCTGCCGTTCCCCTCCTTCCCAGAGTCTCCATGTCAATAAATCAAAGTTACGCAAAGTTGAAACGACAAATGTATCTCTATTATTCGTGCGAGCACCAACTCCACTCTTGCGTCATATGCACGGTCTGGACGATTCCAGTTACGAAATAGAGACGCTTTTTCTGTGATTTTCATACCGCACCAAAATAGGTTTGTGAGATAAAAAAAAAAGTAAGTCATGTTGTTTGATTTATGTGCGACTTTAGCAAAGTGGCGTTCGGCGCAGAAACGTCTAGAGACCCACCCCCGATTTACGTATCAGATATAGTCCCCCTTTTTTTTTAGCCAAAACACCCCTCGTGAATCATCGCTGATTGTGAGTCGAGTACACGCGTACTTTATGCTCGGCGTAGGAGGACTTCGTGCATCCTCTTTTGGAGTTGTCAACCATGCAAGAGACGCTACGTGATTCCAGAGTTGATTTGACCAAGTGAACTCACACTCAACACCCTGATTCCCAAGTAGGAGGTCAAGGCCTGTATACGCAGCGTTATGTAGTCGCATAATTAATATGCATTAAGATGTGTATTAATTATGCACGTGAGAAACTCACGCTTTAGAAGCCAACAGTTCAAAAAAAACGCAGGGCGTGCTTGAATACGTTCAGTTCATGCGTTTTGCTTTCTGATCCAACCTTTAGCATCCTCATCGTCTGATGCTGTACTATCATTGACTAAGGATCCATAATAAAATGCTCGTGACTCGGCACGCCCAGCATTTATTAAGTTTTCAGCAACTATACAATCCGCTACTTTGACATAACAATAATAAAAAAAGAATCAGGTCCAGAAGATCGTTACTCGTTAAGAAAATATTAGAAAAACGAACAAACACTATGATTAAATTTTATACGTAATAACACTGATACTAAAGTCATACATAATGCTCATGAAGCCTCTTTGTCGTTGATATACAAAGTGTGTCCTTTTATTGAAAAAATTACCTCCTTCCTTTGGCGTTAAAAGAGTCACTGGCTGTCTCATTTCGAATCCTTCATCATTCTTCATGTTTTTATTATTTATATATTTTGTCAATTATTAATAGTGGAATCCCTACCTGGGATTTTGAGCAGGTGGGTACAGAGCTGCAAATAAAACTGGCTGGGAGAACACAAACAATTCAGCCAAGTTTCAGAACAATAAAAATAAATTACACCGTGATGAAACTAATTTACATAAGAGGCGAATAATCACCACAATGGCTGCCTGGCTAGAATGTAAGTAAGGTTATTCTAGACGTTTTCTGTTCGCAAAAAAATAAAGTAATACATAAAGCCATAGCCTCCTCTATACGGAGAAAGCCTGGCACATCGACGGCGGAGCCATAGGGCGAGCGGCCGCAGGAAAAAGGAGAGGAGAAGCGCGCGAAGCGGTGACCAATATGGTAGCGCAGAGCAGAAAGGGCAGAGATAGACTGCGAGCGCTTGGGTCATGAGCGGCCGCTCCCCGAACCACGTTTGTTTTTGTGTTTTCGTCACCGTCGTTTTCGTACTCCGGGAGAAACGGCTGCGGCGACGGCGGCGATTCGAAAGGGCGCTGGCAACAATGCACGATGCCGGCGGCGTCGGCAGAGTTGTCGGTGTGCCAGCGGAGTGCGCCGTCGTCGGACCATCGTGTCGTGCCGCGGAAGAACCAAACAGTTTTGACTGAGTAGTTTCGACGCCCAGGTGCCGAGGACCGTCATTTCAGTGGGAGTGTCCGATTAGCCACATTTTGAACGTCGCCTGTATGAGCTTCAACTGGACTACAGGCGCAACAATGTAAACAGTTCGTAAAGTAGTAGTAAAAATGTTTATTGTGGACGCTGCTACCGCTCGAGCCTCCGTTGAGTAAGCGACGAAGACTGATAAGGTATGCTAATTACAAAAGTGACAGGAGAGTAAATGACAGGTGCAGACATCTACACTGTGTGCATGTCTGTCCGTGTCCTTCACGTTTTATTTTTTCGTCCTTAGCACTAAAACGCGAGTTGCTCTCGTTTCTCACGGAAGCTAAAGTTGCGTATCATATTACTTGGTTTCACCTCATGTGCGAGCGAAACCAAAGCTAGAAGCGCGAGCCCAGCGCTTTTTGCGTTACTGCATCGCACGCACGCTCGAGCAAAGCAGCAACGCACAAAGCGTCGGTCTCGCGCTTCTATATTCGTTTAGTCCTATGTGGGAGCGAAGGCGAAGCTATAAGCATGAGAGGATAGCCCGAGGAAAATCATTAACTGGATAAGCGCGCGTGCAAAGCAGCGAACGTATGAGTGCTCGGCTCGCACGCCTAGCACTGCCTTCGCTCGCACGTAAGATCAAACGAAGTATATCTTTGACTTCGTTCAAACCTAAGGTGAAACGAAGTATATGGCCCATGAATCGCCGAACGCTCCAAGCACCAGATACCGACCTTTCCGGGCAGTTCGTCGCACAACCTCCAACGCAAACGAAAGCGACGACCGACCGCTGCGGAGATGCGGACGCAGGGACGGCGAAGAAGAAGGGTTGACGTTGACTTTCTCTTCTCCGCGATTCCGAAAAAAAAAAGAGGAAAAAAACAAAAAGACTGTTTCTGCGTTTGGCCGCTCGCTCTTGTGTGGCGCTAGCAGTCTAGCTTCCCTCCGCTCCCGATTCCCCGCCCCTCCTCTCCTACTTTCGGCGGCCACTTTTTTCGCGACGTGCCAGGCTTTCTCCGTATAGAGGAGGCTATGATAAAGCAGTTGTTGCGCGCGCGGAAAGAAAAGTTGTTGTTCTGAAACCGCTGTCCACGAAGGTGACATTTTAGAGAAGGAAGCACGGAATATTAAATGGCGGTGAGGACTGCGGAAAAAAATGTCAATGTTTCTAAAATTCACGGATGGACAGGGAAAACATTGCTGCCTAAGACCGGTGGGTACGAACGCCTTGGTGACCATTCTTAAGGTAATTTAAACCACGGTACAAACGGTAGTACGAACTTGCGCATTGAGTGTATAGGGTGTATTCACTGGCGGCCATATCCGTGTGCGCTAATGCTGAGCACGTGCTGATGGCAAGCTTCCACAGTTCTATTGCAACATGCACCCCGCACCATCAAGATTGCCAGTCTTGGCAGCCTAGTAATGCGAGCTCGTTTAGAGCATGCGCTCTAAACAGTGACCTCAAATATGGCGGCCAGTGAATACCCCTATAGAGAAAGACGATTGCAAGCGAAGCGACAGGCCGCGACTATATCTCTGCTCGCACGGACAAGCTCGTGCAAGCTTGCCAAAGCTATTTTCACGCGTAAGGTGGACGTGCTTACACGCGTGTGGCACCCGTCGGGCGCCATGCTTGCAATAGACCAATCCCACCGAGCGATGCACGCATGCGTGACGCCGCCATAATTTTAGTTCACAGGAGGCAGGCGAAAGTGAACGGGTCAGCTCGTGCCGTCTCGTGCCCAACCGCAGCGGAGTTGTCACGCGTTCAGAAAGACTATAGTTCCCAGGATGCATGCCGGCAGCGGCGGCGTGGCCAAACTGGTGGTGAGTAAAGTAATTGTAAGATTTGAATGATATAGGTATGCATTTAAAATTAGGCAACACAGAGTTGACCATAGATATCATATACTTTTATTGCAGACTATATTATTGTGGTTTTGTCTTATAGACATGGTACAAATTCCCCCTTAGAGCCAAAATTCTCAGCCCAACCTCAAGTTAACTTGCTAGATTGGTTGCAAAAGAAAGTATAAAAAGTGCAGATTATTAGCCTATTCAGGGTCTTGTTTTTACTCCTGTCTTTCCGCCATACGTTTACAAACACCCGCTCACATACCCAGATCCACAAACGCGCGCGTACAGGCTCATGCGCCTGCACATGCACACGTGTAAACACTCATATAGACGCACGCTTATACTCATGCGCGCACACACATTAGTGTGCGCGTTTTCGCTCGCACATAAAGACACGTGAAAAGAAGCAAAGACATAAGGGCCCGCGATACACCTATAGCCGTGCACACGTAGACAGACGTTCACACACCTGTACGTTAACAAACATACGGCGGCTCATACAGACATTCTGCTGCAGACGTACACATGCGTATGCACACACTTTGGGTGTATATATGCAAATGCGCACATACGCACACGCAAGTGTGCACGAACACTGTATTCAAATGCGTAGAGATATACGCACCCGTAGACATGCACACACGCACACAATCAACGTGTACGCAGGGAAACAAATACACACGTACACATGGACATAAAGTTGTACACGTATGCGTACACACACGCGCGTACACAGACATAATCAGACATGTATATTTGCGCATTTACACAGACACACTCACGTGCTGTAAATATTTTAACACGCGACAAGAGCAAAGGAGAAACAGCCGTTCCTCATTTGCCCTTGATTGTGTCGCCCATGAACTGTAATCAACAAGAGTGTATACTCTTTCACTTGATCCTTCTGTACTAGCATGGATAGAAAATTTCATCATATCGAGAAGCCAGCACGTGCACATTAACAATTGTCGTTCCACAAGTTCTTTGATCATGATTGATGGCTCCTCTTTGCTACTGGAGCATATTGCTTATTACTTTTCGTAATAAGAGTAGATAGGACGCCAAAGGAACACAGAGCTTTATTTTTTAGAAAATAAGGCTTTGGTCGGAGCAAGTTTTATTTACAATGGTTACTAAAAAAATGATCGAAAAATAAAGCATAGCGCAACCCTTCCGTTAGAATACAGCTCTTCTCCCTCCCCATTTTCCACTCGTTAGTTTATTTATTCCGTAAATATAAGTTTTGTAAAATGCCAGCAAGAACCAGCATATCCGTTACACGTCTATCAATAAAAACGCATAGCCCAAGTTCTATGAACCTACAAGCACTCTAATATTATAAACTGAACCAAAAAAACACCCACAAATATGATAAAAACCTACGCTTGTGCTTTAAAAGTAGCACTGTTCTATAGCGGCGTTGAAACCAGGGTGAAGTCAAACGTCGCTGCTCAAAGTCTATTGACAGCTGCACGGGAACATCCTTGACTCAAACATCTACCCGGGTTTATTTGCTTTCTAGACGCAGATTTTATTTTATTTTAATCGAGAGATCAACTTACAATGAAGACCAAAGAAGGTGGACCTGTAATAGTACTGAGCATAATTTCTGAGCCTATCGTGCCGACTGAGGCGCTTCCCCGTGTCAGCCGCTGCTCTTAGCACTCGGGCGCAGAGCGGTGAAGCCCGACGCGCGCCCGCTGGTGAGAGGCGCTGAGAGGCGGCACTGAGGCATGCGGCAGACATGATCGTTCTCGTCAGGAGTACAAGACCCTGGTTCTGTCTCATCACTTGTAGCCACCATCTTACTGTCTTATGCGGTCTTTTCGCGCAACTTTTAGCTCCTGACGTTGCCCACATCTTACGGAAATTTTAATTGAGACCATATAGGCGATCAACCTGCCATCCCATCAACCGGCAAGCACGGTGGACGTGCAATTCGTATGCTTCCTTTGATCTTAATTCAAAGCGCAACCAATGATAAGAGCCAATGCGGGCAAGCAAACGGCGTCAAAGAGCGACATCGTGGCACACGTTTATCTTCCTGTGCGCGTGTTCTTTCATCGACAAAATAGAGTGACAAAAATGTTCCTCGACTTGCGCATTAACAACGCGTGCTCGTGGTTGTATGTGTTTGAGCCTTCGACTGTGTACTGACCTAACGTGAAACAAACTATACGGTGAGTACAGACGCTGTGAAATACATTTATTTGTACTATTTTTTTTCTTTCCTCTTAGTTCTTTAAACATCAGGGCCGACCAATAATAACATATTGTTCTTTTTGTTTCGCTGAAGCCCATTTCGGCGAAGGTGTGGCGAAATTCTGAGCAAAGGTATCACTTTGGCGCAAGATGTAGCATACTTGTCTTAATAGCAAAATTTGGCGCAATTCGCCGCAGCCCTTCCATCACTGGTGATTGCGTCGTAAACCGTTTATAAAACCCGATCTCGAGGCACTCATCGAGCGGAAACGGCGTCATTCAGCTGCCGAGCGTCGCCGATACGCAACGAAGGCGGACGATGAGAAGCAACGGCGCCCGCAACAGATGCGGGAAGCCGATCGACAACGGCGCGGCCACGGAACTGCCTCCTTTTAGGCGACGTAGTGAGTCTTCATACACGCGATGCTTCGCATATCGTAGACAACCGGCGTAGTGGTTTCTGCAACACTTTTGTTTTCCATTCTTGTTTTCCGGCGACATCTGTGGACCGGAACGACCTGCCCGAAGCCATCGTTTCAACACAAGACAGTGACTCAATTTGTGAAATGTCAACCTTTTATATATATAAAAATACACTTCCTTATGTAATACCACACCATTACCTAGGGTTCTGAAGGAAATTAAATTATTTCCTTCAGACGGTTGTGGCGTCGGGTCGCTGAAAAGGGCGAATCTGACGCGACAGTCCACATCCACGGCTCTTAAGCCACCAAACTTTGTCAACTTCACTAACAAGCTACGATCATTATTCGAACAAGCTACGATCATTATTCGGAACCCCCATTCGAAAAAAGCGGTGGGACAGAACTCCACTTCTGTCGCTTAAACAGAGGAACTTCCGTTTTTGTGGGATAGAGTCAGCACCCTAAGCCGGGCAGGTCTACTCGGATGAAAGACGGCGTGCCAGTGCCTCCCAGACGCCGTTACCTGACATCTAGCAAGAAGTCGTCGATCTTTTGAGCGACCGGCGACCCGTCACCACGCTCAGAAGCCCAAATCCCGCACCTCCTGTGCTGAAGCAACGAGGCAGAGAGGTCAACCTTGAGAAGGTCGACGCTGGTCCCGTCGGACTCGATGGGCGCCAAATCCAGCTCGCCGAAGTGCCGGCGGACAATCGACACGGCAGCGGTGTTTAGCGCAGAACGGGAACTCCGTTGATAGCCTAAGAAACGGAGGGCGTGGCGAGCATCTCATTATCACTCCACAGCCAATAAATAAGAGTGCGGCATGAGCCGATCAAAACGCCGAAGAACGAATCGCGAAGCGCCAACATATTTGGCCACGCCTTGCGTTTCTTAAGTTTTTAGCGACTACAGGATAATAATAATAATTATTATAATTATAGTTATAATATTATTTCTTATTTTTCATTTTGCGCAATTGGTAAGAAAGGAGGAAAACAAAATCTTCAAAATGAAGCTTGATGAGTCCTCCGACCCGTTTAGGCAGTTGATGAGCGAGTTAGGGCCGAAGTTCGCAAAGCGTGCTGATTGGCCTCTCGCGACGATGGCCTTACGCGGGAAGAGATGTCAATCATCCAAACCCTCTCGGTGCTCAAATTCCAGCGAGACTGTGAAAGGCAAAGTCGTAGCGAGCTTCATCGGAGTGTGGGCGAGCAATACCGTAGGACCAGCCGACTGAACGGTCGCACTGATGACGTAGCGCCCGCGTGTCCCTACATCCCTACGCCACGTTAAAGTCAGTGCTGTGTAGATTGTCCCTAGGCGGGACGTGAATATTCTGAACTTTCTCGTCACAAGATCGTCGTTTGCGAAAGTTATTGGCGACGGCGAAGTGACGTTTCACAACTTTGGGAAGGAGTCATTTGAGGCCAAAATCTTCGCTTCGGAATCGAGGCGAAGATTGAACTTTATGATACTGTGGAGCCGTGTGCGGGTTTCGCGGCGTTAGAGCTTATTTTCCGCCACTGTCAACGACGCTACCGGGGTCACCCAGAGGCGGTATGTGTAGTGACGTTGGTAGTGTTTGAGATGAGAGGGCGAAATAGAATGGCGAGAAAAAAGAAAAAAAAACCGAGGAAGGGAAATAAAAAGGGGTAGGACCAACACACACCCGCATTCACAAAGTAGGGGACAGGAAGTGCCGCAGAAAAAAAATGTTCGAAAGGGAAGAGGAAGAGAAAGAGGGAGTTCAAGGTAGTGAAGAAGGGGGCCCTCCCTTTCCTCGAATTTTTATTATATCTTTCTGAAATGTCTGGGGCTGGGGCGATAACCCCCCCCCCTCCTCCCCCCTTTACCCATTTATGTCCCTTGCCCCCTCTTTCGACGCCACTGGGGGCGGGGGGATGAATCGCACCCCTCGCCGTTCCCCTGTTTCAAAGCCGCCGCTTAGAGGCGTTCCAACTGAGCGCCGACGAGGAACAAGAATGGCGCGCAATTTGCGAAATAATGGTTCTAGAGGTTCTGGAATTAAAACGGTTCGCGTTCCATGAACTCACCAACGTCCATGACAGATTTTCAAGCGAGATGCTCGTGCTAGGGCTCGTAATGTGCAGGCGCGATCCGTGACGTCCTTTTATAGTTCCTATACCCTTGACCTCAGGGTCAGGATGATCAGTTGTGAACGACAAATTCGATGGTGCTGTGTTGGAATCGACGGTGACACGTCTGACTGTGGACGATGAAGTTGGAGTCATCGCGTTCTTAAGCGTAATATTGACAACCTGACATTACTCTTATTTTGGTTGGGGAAACAGAATTAATCCCAGTTTGGCCGACCTCTGAAAGCACTACCACACCGACGCTTTTGGCAGGAAATGCGGCCAATAGTCACTACTTAGAAAATAATGAGTAAAATGATTTTATCTCGCCGATGGGGGGACAACTGCCCGGAGGCAAAATCCGCCTGAAAGCAGACAACGCTACTCGACTGCTTATGAACTAGCCACGGCGGGCTACACTTGATCCCGAGAAATGAAAGAAACGAAGGGGACTTTTTGCAATAAACTCTGCTTTACAGGCGAAAATAAGAACGATATCAGACTGTCAATTTCGACGGTGTTGATTTTAAGATGCAATTAGCCCAAGCCTCCGCCGTGATTTTTACAGGCCATGAAACATGTTGGTCGCAGCCGATAATCTTTGTCGGGATGTCACACGTATAGCCCACGATCATCTCCGCGCGCTCTCTCGAGCTGCTCTTGTTCGGCGCCTAGGAAGTATACTTGCTTCATAGCTTAGCGTGCAACGCTGTCAAAGCTACTGGTGCGAGCGTGGGGCTTAATCTCGTTGATCGTTTGCACGCGTTCTC
>JAZHYW010033265.1:0-37893 GCA_037355805.1 Ixodes ricinus | reverse complement strand
GTCTCTCCGCCCCAGACTGCGATATTGAGCTACCAGCTCCAAATTGGGAATTTCTTGGTGTCAAAAAAGAAACGCTCGAGAGCTGCTAAGCAATCCACATGGAATCCGGGGTCTTTAAAATTCACCAACAGATTTTTTTTTTCAGCGAGTTTTGTACAACAATGCCGTGAAAGATAGTGTTCCGCCTCGTTAAAGTTGATGGTTCCTTATACGCCGAAATAAATTATGCTCTCAAAGTTTTTTCTTGTAGAAAATGAACGGTAATTACTTTTTTTTTCGCTGTGTGTGTGTACGCGTGTGTTTGTGTGGGCTTATACACACAAACACGCAACATCTCTGGCGTCCGAAAAACATTCCACTCAACTCGGATGGAAGCTTCGGGAATCCCGGAGCTGCCCTTGGGAGCCTGGAATGTGCTGATGGTCTGAAAGGGTCGTATAACTGGGCGTCTGCCGTGGCTTGGAATACGAGCGCTTTTCCACAACCGTGGTTCAATTGCTTTCAAACTGCCTTGGAAGGCAAGGTGCCAAATTTAGAGGTTCCATTGAGGGTGCGGTTTGTTGTGGTATTTCCCCTCATCGCATTCTGGGACAAGAGTATGTTGTCGTCTGGTTATTAGTTCGTCCATTTTTTTTTTTGTTCTGCCTCTATATTTACAGCTCAGGGCGCGCTGCTTGGGCGGTATTAACGCACCTTCCTCGTGGAGCTATTTACCGCAATGGCGTGCGGGCAACTTTATACTGTTTCTAGCATGCATACGGCAGCCGGAATAAGGGGCGATGATGGTTAAGACGATAATATTAGCGGCTGCGAGTCGTGCGTACACGTGGTTTCCCCAAATCACTCGCCCCGCGTAAAACTAATTTGGTGTAAAAATTGTTTAGAGGCGTTTGAAGCAAGAGGAAATGCTTGTTTTCATACTTGACTAAAATGCAACTGCTGGTCTTGTCTCATTACAGGTTGTGATTTTCACTCAAATATCAATTATGTTTTTAACCCGCCGCAAAAATAAAAAAATTGACTCTCTTTTTTTTAGTTTACCTATATATCAATTTAACGCACATACATATATTGTTAATATTGAAATTAAAGTCAAATATTTTGTTTCTTAGTCTATTGTTGAACTACAAGTTTGGTCTATGCAGGCGAGTATTCTACATTTTCTGGCTCAGAAATTGTTAAAATATGGCAGTTCTTTGTCTCGTTTTATAAATGTGGTAGTCAGTCCAGGTACCAGCTGCTACTCCTGGCGTGCTCTACAACTTAAAAAAAAAAAATGTCCCTGCTTTTTTTTAACATAAACTCTTGAGATATAGTGGTTGGCTCGTGATTATGCTTTCATTATATTTCAGGCATATACGATAGAAATGACATAAATATCGGAGAGTGTGCTTGAAAAAATTAGTGTTCAACTTGACTTAATCTGGCTTGAATTTGCACAATTCTTCGTAGATTAGAGCGCAAAAGTCGGACCCACTGCTTTTAGTGCCACGGAATATGTAGGTGGCCCTGGGTATCAGCAATCTTAACTTGTAGAAATGAGAGCATATTAAAAAGATTATTCATGACAAAACAAAGGACTATGAAAATGAGGCTTATGGTGGATACTTGAAGAAATGTGCGAAGAGTAACAATGACGGTTAAGACAATACATTCCTAAAGCTATATAGCCTTCGCGTATTTTGGAGAAAAATCTCAGCAAATTCACTTATTTAGCAATATTTAGGATTGTAAAAATAATAATAGCTTTAGATATAAGCATTCAATCGGTGCTGGCGTTAAAATTTTGCATAGTTTTCGATTGGCTAATTGATTGGATCAATAACTGTTTTTGTCCTTGGTGTCGCTTGAAGTAAAGTGATACTGGAAAAACTCATGGGACTTCGGAAAGGTTCATTTGCATAGATGCCGCCCGCTTCCCTTTCCCCCCCCTTTTCTCCTCCTTCTTTCAGTCTCAAAGAGAAGTTCGAATAAGCTCAATTAACTAGAGGTGTCTGCACATTTGAGAACCCTTTCATTTAAATAATCATTAGAAGGATCTGGACAAAGGGAACGTTGCCTTTAATTTGTGTGTTTGCATTGATTGTTGTCCTTCGAATCGTGGCACAAAAGCTAAGACAGAACTCTCTCCTTTCAAATGCCGTTTTAAGTATTGGCGTTTTTTTTTTGTTCGGAATGCATGCAGCGCGGAGCGGATTTGAATCGATCACTCGCACACTCACTCTAAGCTGCATCGCTTGGTAAATCAGGCTAAGTTCTGGTCATTTGATAATGAATTATGCAGAAGTGTATACAGATTCACAGATGGGGAAGTGCTCCTTGAATTTTGAATAGGAGGGTAGCGTCGAATCGGAACCAATAAAATTCGAAGGAGCTTCTCGAATTGCGTCGTATTGTTCGGAATGCACGATACAAAGATATATTAGTTTTTTGTCAGCCCCCTGCCCTTTCTGCTCGTGCCAAATTAGTGCGAGAACTGGGTTCTTAGGGAGTAGGTCCCCTTAAGACTTAATTTCAAGAGTGCTGCGTAGCACTGCCAGAAGCTTTGAGAGAATGATTCCATGATTCTGTGTACCTGAGCGCCAATGATGAACGAATGACTTTGCTCATGAAAAAACAGATAATTTTATTTTGTCGCAGTAAGATACGATAAAAAGTATGCAAAAACATCTGCGAGTGAACGCGCCAGGAATTTACGTTATTGTCACCGAGAGCTTAAAGAACGCAAAACATAGGCGAGCCCCGCGCGTTTTTGTTTTTTATCTCCTTGCAGCTAATTGAGAGTTAGACGTCAGGTGATCGGAAACCGAACAACGAATCACAAAGCTAGAAGTGTGGGCTTAACATGCCACAGCCTGAGGTTTTGAAGCGGTCAGGGACTACAAAACTGTTAATAAAACTTCCGCTCTATGCCAGTCCGGTATCCCTTAACCTGCATCGTGCAGTGATCATTACACGAATGATATGGTAAACGGCGCTTCTCTTGAGTACTCCGTTTCGTACTTAAATTCTTGAATACGGCTTCTGTCGAACTGCGGCGTGCAGTCGGCCACTGAATTGCACCTTAGGGACAGTGCAGATTTGAATGAGAAGTCGTTAGTACATAAATATGATTATTAATCCCAACTGATTTATTAAGTCTTCCTTCGCGTTAATGTTGAGCTAGGTGGGAACTTTACTGTGCCACATTTATATTGTCCAATGGTCCCTTTCTCGCACGTGCACATAGCCACTTCTGAATATTTCAAATCGTAAGTGATCGCCTTCAGAGTTACCAAAGTGAGCTTAGGTCATTTCTTTATGTCAATGGGACAGCGCAGCGCTAGCATACTGAAACACGCCATGGGTTAGCGCATCTTCACTTCCTCCATACATTTTATCACTGTCGTTCCACTGTCAGACGTTTATTCCTGCATACTCCTGTATGCACGGGCCTCTCGCCGCCTCTACAACTTCCGTAATTTTCAGCGCAAGTCAAGTTCTACTAACGTATAGCACCGTATTTTCCAGACTATAGTCCGGGGACTATACATGTTTAAAAGTTGAAATTTCAGGCTGCGCGGACTATCTACGCGTGAGGACTATACAGTAATTTTGTTTTTCAATATCGTTGATTATGACGAGACGCGACAGATTTTGTGAATAAAAGAGTATGCTAATGATGATTTATGTATATTATCGGCTTGTTTGTGAGCTAAGAAAGCAGACACATGTCAAGGCTGAAATTTTGCTCAAGCCCCTTTTTCTCTTAAGCTTCTTCTTTACCGTACACTCATCCGCCCAAAGCTCGAATATGCTTCTGCGATATGGGATCCAGCACAACGTTATCTTATTGATGCCATTGAATCTGTTCAAAATCGATCAGCCCGTTTTATTAACTCTAATTATTACCGCCTTGCTAGCGTGTCACCAATGAAGTCTGATGCTGGTATCCCTGAACTAATGTTTCGAAGAAAAATTGCGCGTCTTTCTCTTTTTCATAAAATATATTTTCATAACCCAGTGCTCAAACAGGAACTCTTTTCACAGCCTTCTTACCTTTCATCCCGGTTTGATCATCAGTACAAAGTTGCCATACCTCATTGCAGCACTAACATATTTTTTTGAGTCCTTCTTGCCAAACACTTGTTCAGAGTGAACCACCTTCCCCCACACATTGCCGCGATCGAAGATGTTTCTGCTTTTAAGGCAGCCATAATCGATTACTTCTATAACTCTGCAATTTGTTGATTTTGTTGATTTATTTCTTTTCTTTTGTTTTGTTGTTGTTGTCTATTTTTTGTACTATGAATTGATCATTTGTACTTTGTAAACCCATTGTACCCACCCCCTCTGTAACGCCCGATGGGCCCTGAGGGTAATGAAATAAAATAAAATGAAATAAAATAAAGTGTGCCGCGTATTAGAGGATTTTCGTGTCGACTAAGCCCCAGGTGCGGACTGTGCACTGGGTGCGGACTATGCACCGGGTGCGGGCTATCTAAGCAAAAACTTTTATTTTTGACCCCATATTTGCCCCTGCAGACTATACACCAGGTGCGGACTATAGTCCGGAAAATACTGTACAACAAATACTTTCTGTCGCCTACAGTTGCGGACTGTAATGAACTTTCAGAGTCGATAATTTTTCACTCCTGAAACTCGTTATTGCGCACTAACAACTCCGTCAGCAGAAATAGCCTATCTGGTTTGCAATCGCCACCCCCATGGAAGTAAATACGAGATTCTTGACCGCCTTTTACTGGTAACGTGATACAACGGCGGCAATGACAGCTTGCGCCCTCACGCGCTCGATTTGCAAAGCGCACGCCTCGTTATGGACTCCGGTCCATGACGCTACCAGTACCGAGCCTATACCACCCAGAAGACCAAAGACTGCGCCTTTTTATCCCGGAAAACGCCATCACTGGACGAATGAATAAATGGATGGATGAAAATGGTTGAACCCTTTATTCGGTCGGCGGCTTGTTCCGCCTAGCTTCTAAATCCAACAATTAACTAATCTCATACTAAATTTTGATTTAACGTTCGCCACTAAGGCGGGTCTGAGATCTACCAATGATGACATCATATGCAGGCCTTGTCTTTTTGGGGGTATTGACTGAGCTGTCGATGGTTACGTGTTCCCCCTCATACGGATCACGTCTGCGCGGTGTACCCCGTCGACTGCGTGCGAATAAATTAATTGGACCAAAGTCTGTGGCGAACGCGGGAGCGGAACACATCTCCGATATGTGCGCCGCATATGTGATGACGTATTAATTAAATGCGCAGACGAACTTTCAATTGTTAAGGGACAGCGTTCTCACGTTCTGCGGGTCAGTTAGAGCGAAGGACGTCACAGCTGCCCAGAAGAACGCGTGCACGTCGACGGCACGTTGTCACGCACCTCGCTGTGATGTTCTAATTGGCTCGCGCGTAGCCGTGGATGTCATCGTTTGTAAAGTTCTTTGGCGACGCAGAGCATAATCATTTCATTAGCGCCGACGTTCTGCTTTGACATGAACGGGTGTTATGCAGACGCACTACAATCCCGGAAATCGCTACTGCGTAAAGCACGATATCGACACCAAATTTTCACCAAAAAAAGACTAGGAAACTTGGTTTCCACAGCGAAGAAAACAAATGGCATAAATGCAGGCTCACGTTTCATCGCATATAAACGTGCCAAGGAACGATATATAAGTTTTGTACCAATCAGTTTCATACACAAATCACAAAAGTAATCAGAAGGACCGGACTAAACTTAAAAAAAAACAATATTGTCCACCATTTTACCTTGATCACCATTTTACCCAAGATTTTACCCTTGTCCACATTTTACCCAAGACCACCTTGGCGGTGATCTTGGGTTGCTTATTTTTAACGAGCCATTAACTGTAAGTAATACGATGCCGGTGTCAGCGATTTATTCCTGGACGATTATTCCATCTTCACTTTAACGCATACTGGGAATGACTAAGCTACGAGGTTAACCCGTCATAACCAGAATATTAAAAAAAAACTGTAGGCGTGAGTGGTTTGAAGCGAATAGCGATGCGTCATTCATAATTATTTTCAATGACAGGGACACTCACGACATACCGGTTCCCTTTGCGGCGTTGAAGGTAGAAACAACGTTAAACTATTCAATCTGGGAAAAAAAGAAATACTGACACACCCTCAATTATTTATAAGTATCAACTTTGTTTTTTATCACAAGGATACGTTTAGCTTCTACAGAAGTGTCTCCTATTGGCCCGTTGACCAGAATTGTCTCGATGCCTTCTCTTGCAGGTCTACACGGCGGTGATCTTCACGGTGACCTTCATGACGCCCATGCTGGCGCTCACGTTCACCTACACGTCCATCGGCTGGAAGATGTGGAGGCACACGTCTCCGGGCAACGCGGACGTGCAGAGGGATCAGCAGCAGTTCTCCGCCAAGATGAAGGTGAGCGCATCCCTTTGCCGGCTGTTGCTCGACTTTTTATATGTCTGATATGGGAAATCTGTCTACGCACCCATGTATTTCTTGGTCATTCGTGCCTATTTGATGAAACGAAGAAAACTGGCTCATTCGGAGGTCGTTACTTAAAAGGAAACGTGTAAATGAAGGTTGAACATCATGTATAACAATTCCTAAGGAATGCATAGTAAGATATGAACAATAAAATGCATATTTTCACTCGAGAAATGTCGGAGGCAATGAGACAGACACAAGAAGAAGAACAAAGATAGTCAAGCTATTGCAGCGGGGTTTGCCTTATAATTATAAAAAATATATCCGGTGAAATAATTATGTTAATTTCCGGGAAGGGCAAGCCTACTTACTATATTTACTCGCTAGGATGAGCGCGGAATATTTTTTCTCAAATTACACTTTTCAACGAGGCTGTGAGCTACGAGGGAGCTTGTAAATATATTATATACACCATTTTTGTACTCATGCAAGTTGTTACGAAGGAAGTTAGCGTCGCAGGCGTCGATGTCGGCGAAACAGCAGGATCGATCGCTGGGGCGAGACTGACTGCGGCTCGCCACGCGGAGCCCCTTATGTACACGCGTGGCCTTGTGGAACAATCGGCGTAGAAGAAGGTTCAGCGTGTAAAACATTCGGACCTCGAACAAGCAACAGGGTTCTCGAATTTACCAGAAATCTAAATTGAAAGAAGAAATAGAAGACGCGTCGCTCCCGCGAATCGAACCCTGGGCTTCCGCACGAGAGTCAAGCGCGGCAACCACTCTGCCACGCACGCGCTAGCTTGACCACGCGCGTGGCAATATACAGCATTTTTGTACTCATGCAAGTTGTTACAAAATAAAGTTATTTTCGGATAGCTAAGAATTTAAATATTTACAAAAAAAAACGTTGTTTTGATTTTTTGTTTTGTTTTGTTCGATTTTGTGTCTGCAGCACCGAGCACGAAGAAGTTCAGTTACTCGGGGGAGTTTCAGCTTCGACTTGTTTTATCTGCTATTAGTGTTAACACACTTGTGCATTTCATGACAATCGAATGAAATGTGCATATTCACTGGATACATGGTCTTGCATCATCGAGGTATGATCCACCCCGCCTCATCATGAAAATGAGCCTCAAAGCGAGGTGGTCTACAGCTTTTAAAGTGCAACTCCGGTCAATTCCGAAAATTCTGATATTACGGGTGATTATCGTGTCAAAACTACTGTTTTGTATGCCGTCTATGTCGTTCGTTTTGCGAAAAAGTTAAATAGCATTCTTTCAAACCTCGTTTCAACTAAACTCACAAAGCGAAACCGAAACCTTACCCGCGGCAGGCAACATTAGTCCTACTCGTCAACTACTGGACATCACGTTGTAGGGGTACGTCGGCTATGTCCCCAATTGAAGCGGCATACAGCGCCCCATACTTCCTTATTTCTCTCTCGTCCTCGCGTTCCGCGCCTTGAAAAGTAAGAAACAAAATAATTCTTCCCGTTGTTGACGTTCTGCGAAGCGTTGGCTGTGTCCAGACAGCGGCGTTGACTGCGCTGCTCCGCGCGCCGCGCGTCGCCCACTAGATCGAGCGGACTTTGGTGACCGTGGAACCGCTCCGACTTCGTTGGGCGGTAAACCTTTAGGCGGAATTGCTTCGTAATATTTTTTCACGTGTAGGCTTTTCAGATGACACGATGTAGGACCGTGTTGTTTTCTCAACACTGAAATTTGACCGGAGTTGCCCTTTAATAGAAGGCCAAATCGCAGAGTGCTTGCCTCTCCCGACGGGCAGCCCCGTTGTTTGAGCTCAAAATCCCAGCATCGGTAGCTCTATGGATATCACTATAAATACACGCAATCGAAATCGAAGAGCCAAAATAGTGTGAATACATACACCTAAAATCATGAAATCCTAGACATAACCTTAAACTTTGGAGATGCACGATTTCACCAAGAATGTTTCGATTCACATGCTGTAAAGTTCACATTGTTTTTTCCATAGAGATATTAAATAAGTACCGGCATTCCACGCCCCGAGTTTCGTTGTGGTGCGCCGCCATTTTGGCACTGGCTGCAAAGTGGGCGCCATTGGCGACCGTTGCACTTCGAAAATTCAACTTCCCGAGTTCTAGATACGGTGTGGGGAATCTCGGGCGATATCGTTTTGCTCTGTGCAGCAATTTCAACATTTCATGAGGACAAAAAAAAAAAATCACTTTTAGTGATTTTAGATAAAGGTTTAGATAGCTGGAAACAATCATTTGGAGCACAAAGATGGCTTTAGTGTCTTTACTCTGAAGCATAGCTGTTTTGGTGGCTCTATAGTTTTCTCCAAAATTAGCCGACTTTCTTCGCAAACACTGTCTAACCTCCCTCCATTTAATTTCAATGTCTCTCGGCGAGTGAGTTTATGCTCAAATGTGGTCCGGCTCAAAAGTGCATATAGTTTAATCTTACCAAACAATACTTGGTGCTTTTAGTTTTACTCCAGAGGCTATAAATTTGTGTAAGCACGCGTCTTAAAGCGAACATCGGTGGACGTTTTCCACAAATGTTCAGAGACAATGAAGGTTTCGGTGGTCCGTGTTACGAGCTTTATTCCCTTCATCTGTGCGCCTTAATTGCGCTGTCCCATTGCATAAAAATGAAGAAAGAAAACAGATTTAAAAAAATTCTTGAGGGTTTATTTTATGGATGGAGGTCATGGGGAACCAGTTTGTCTTGAAGTGAGAGCAGGGTTATCGCGTTATTTGAGCCATGTTTAGTTCGGGCTTAGGATACGCGGATGAAATTACGCGTGATTCGTTATCCTGGCCCAGCCATCGCTCTATTTTGTAGTCTTGTGAAGTTTCCCTTGAAGAGACAATTATTCTCGACACGCGGATTAAAAACCGATCGAGTACCCATGAAGACACTTCCGTGCTGCCTCCTACAGGATTTTTAAATGGAAGAATTATGCCTAAAATGCGGTTTCAAATGTTGGCTCGAGCAGAAGCAGTTCTTCAAGCTCAAGAGGAGGGGCGATGGCTCAGCGTCTCCTGCGACGCTTGGCAACAGACTTCATATATAATCGTCATTGACGCTGGCCATATGCAAGAAAAGAAAAGATCGACATGTTCCGAGTCAGCATTAAGTCAGGTCTCGTTGTTACGGCCACCGTTAATATATACCCTGCTATGTGTATCAACAAAAATATATTTTTTTGCGGTGGTTTGGGGGGGGGGGGGGGGGGGGGGAGGTGTTTATGTTAACGAGACATCACTGTATCTATGAGGACGCGTTCAACATAGTTGGTATGAAAACATCGTTCATGCTTTTACCCAAATAAGTTGGAAGCATCGTTACATAAATTGTCCATTCGATTGATGACTCTATCCCCGCTAGCGTAGGCCTCCGCTAGCGTGCAGAGCTGCAGGTCTGACGCTTCAGTTTAAGCGCAGAGAAAAATTATTTTGCTTAGCGTTGAGAGTTAAGCCCCCCCCCCCCCCCCGCAGGCACAGCAATAAATCAATGCGGAGATAAAGTCGTCTGCTGCTTCCGCAGTTGTTGAGGTGACGTCAGAACGACACCGAGTTCTGATTGAATATGATTGGAAGGATAGTGAGTCGACCTCAATGCTAGATGACTCCGAGGTCTATCCACTATATTTTTTCCAATCAGCCAATCAGAGCTCGGCGTCGTTCTGACGTCACCTGCAACTTCTGCGCAAGACGCAGACGACTTGCTCTCCGAATAGGATTCATTGCGTTTCTAAGCTGTGATGGTGTTTACAGAATTTGCATAATATTCTTAACGAAAATAAGAAGATTGTTGATACTGGAAAAGATACTCATTTCCTACGAGCGTGGTAACTCTATTTCGCCATAAGATCGAGTGTAGCAGATAGATGGATAGATGGAGGGATAAGCTCTTCACATCGGGCTGCACTTGCGCCACCTAATCAAAGTTTTTTTGTTTTTCTTATATCAACAGTTAACTTTAACGTAATATATAAAACCTTGAAGGTTAATCCTCTTTATAGCATCACCGCCATAAAACTTTCATTCATGTAACAGAAACTACTCTCCGGAACCGCATGCACTTACCTTTCATAATAGCGATCAACTGGAAAAAAAATATTGAAATGCATATTTTCTTTTTAATTTGCGCCACCAGTCATATAGCTTCTGGTTGGGTATGCTGACCTTCCCAACTTCTATTTTTTAATCGCTGTCCTTAAAGGGGTGCTGGATCAAACATTTAGTGTTCATAATAAGTGGCACACGATCTTTCCACGAGCGAGCAGCCGCCGGTGTGCGCGAGCCCACGCAACGAAATTGACACCATAGTCCATTTACGCTTAAAGGGCAACTCCAGCCAAAACTCAAAATGAAATAAATTACTGGTATCGTTGTAGTGACACAAAATACGACCCCAGCCAAACAATTACGTCGGGCGACGCCGCGTTTCAACTAATGCCGGTTATAAAAATGCGACCCGCCGCTAGCCGCTGCTCCTAGCGGGCGGCCAGCGGGTTACCGATCACTAAAGCAACATTGGGCGGTAGACGTCACTATCGTTCTCTTTTTTCCTCCGGTCCGGACGGACGCACCCGTTGCGCGCGCTTCGCGCTGCTTTGTGCCGCTACCACCGCTACTTCGGCTTGTGATTGCGCGTTTAGTCGTCGGCTTTTATCTGTAGCCCGTGTAGCGTCGGTATAGCCTTTTGTTTATTTGCTTGTGAGGACTTCAAGACTCGTTTTAGCGAGCAACTCGGTACGCCCAAGACTGCCCAGCTGTTCTTTGGAAGATGCCGAGTACAACTTGTAGCGCTGTGGGCTGCTCAAACAATCCGCTGCGCAACCCGGAGGTGCTTTTTCATAAGTTTCCAACGGATCGGATATGGGAGAAGGTGTGGGTGAACGCAGTTCGACGAGTGGACTTTGGAAAGCCTTGGACGCCGACCCCCAGATCGAAGCTCTGCTCCGATCATTTTTCGCCGGAGAGTTACGAACGAAACCTACGGGTGTTGGTTGCTTGCGGCTTATGTGGTAAATTAGTGTCGCAGCTTACAAATTTGACTTTTACGCGCCTGAGGAAAAATAACAAAAAACAGGCGTGTACAGCTCAGCACACGTCTGTTCGGGCGCCGCGGCCCGCGCCGGAGAGCCTCAAGCTTCGTGTCTGGGAATGACCCGCAGCGCGAAGGCGAGAGGGCCCCCAGTACTGTACGGTCATTAGCAGCGCGGTGTGAAGCAGCGCCGCTCCATCCACGGAGCCCCAATGACAATTTAGGCCTAGCGACGAGTACGGGGGACAGCACAAAGAGCGACAGCCGCGAGTACGGCACCGAACGAGTTCACTCGTTTTCCAGTCGCTAGCTTTTGGGTATACAAGCGACGAGTACGGCATAGTGCACGCACAGCGGCGGCCGCCGAGTGCGGCACCGAACGAGTTGACGGGTTTTTCAGTCGCTAGCTTTTGGTTTACGCACTAACTCTTGCTACATATGCTGGATAACTACCACGTGCACAGAATTAAAACAAAAATCAACTTACCTTCTATCTTTAGATGGCTAGCGCAACAGAGGTAGGTGCCGCTTGGCCTGCGTACTAGTTGAACGAGAACGATCCTGACGTCACGTTCACGATTTCCAGTGTTGCCGGGGCCTCGAGCGGCTAGTTCCGGTTTTGTCGGCCGCGCCCCAAACAGAACTTTGAGGCGTCGATATCTTTAAAACTACACAGGATTACGAGAAAAAAATTACACCTTGCAATTCAGGAACGCTGGCTGCCACTAAAAACAGTCATAACCCCAAAATCGAAAGCATGGACCGGAGTTGCCCTTTAAGGTTACAGTAAATGTGTGAATCCGGAGAAAATGAGAATAAAGACATTATTTTCCTCTCCACAGTGGGGTCTGGTGTAAAAGGTGGGCAATTAATTGGTCTGACAAGCACGTAGCTTTCACTCGTGGAGATGAAAAGCCTTTCTTTATTCTGCTTTTCCCGGATACCATACGTTTCACTCTCATCTCAAGCATGATTGGAAGCCTGTGACGTCAATTTCGAATTGTGTGCTCGCGCACACCAGCAGCTGCTGGCTCGTGGAAAGTTGGTGTGCCATTAATTATGGACACTGCAAAGTTTGGTTCAATATCCCTTGAAACCTCGATGCACTTACAATATCAGTCTCGCCTTCGGCAACTTCAGAGCGAAACCTTACAATAAAACGACCCCTACTCTTTTAGCGTGTCATGTGGAGCACGCGGGCTCGTGTACATAAAAGACAATTCAAGACAGCGTGCGCGCTTTTATCACTTCAGCCTCGCGCGAACTTCGCGCGCTTGATGCAAGCTCGTTGTTGTTTTGGGGGAAGTGTTCTAAACTGAGAGCTATATAGGATTCGCCTCTTCCAAGAGTCACGCAGTGTCACATTCACACAGCAGTAAGGTCTTGCATAAACATGCGTCGGTACGATTTCAAAGTTTTAGGTATATTTCTGTAACCGAGCTGATTTACTACACGCAAACCGCAAACATGTTTTTGTTAAAAACATATTAAATTTCAATTCCACACACGCATTTCTGCACATTTTTTTCGACCCTTAAGTTTGATTTACATAGAATGTTTTTCTGTCGCCAATTTGTCACTTTAATCTACCGCAGATGCGTAAATCCGGGTTTACTTTCTCATTAAGGTCCGTTCACACTCTTGCGACCGAGTTCGACGAGAGAGACCAAACCGATTTTTAAGCCTCTTGCGATCTCTTAGGACCAGCTCTGCTGCAGCCGAGCTGGTCTAAGAGATCGCAAGAGCTTAAAATTGGTTTGGTCTCTCGGTCGGTGAACTCGGTCGCGCGTGAACGGGCCTTTAAAGGGAAGCTAAAGCACTTTTCAAGAAATCCGAGTTAGCAGCGGACTTCTATAGCTTTTTGTCCCGTGAATTCGGTGATCACACGTACCTTAAAGGGGCCCTGCAATCATGTTTAAGCCTCTACCTTTTTGCGGTTTCCACGCCTCTTGGGGTTCGGGCAAGCCAGCGGGCACGGAGAGAGTAACTAAATATCAGCGCGTCATATTTTAACCGGACGACGCGGAAACCTCCTCCATCGACGAGGGCGACCAGCGGTACCGAAAGCGCGCAAAATGTGACGTTTTTGGTCCTGGGCTTACTACTGGTCAGAGCCGCTAAAAGCTTTTTCTTTTAGTCGAGGTACAAAATATAAGGGTCGCGAACCGTTTCAATTATGTATGAAAGTAGTTTTTGTTGAGTATTATTCTTGATCGAGAAAAGAAACAAATGCAGTTTATAAAGTACGGAAACAAGAAATGACCCGTCGACATAGCTGCCATCAAGCGGCGGAAAAAGCGGCGCATATTAGAAAGGGCTAGTGGGATGAGGCGCCGACGAACGGCGAGTGTAGAAAGGTCCCGGAGCGTAGAAAGGCCATTTGGCGGTATGGCAGCGCGATGTGGCTCCCGTCCTGTACTGATCTTTACCCCGTGTTTGCTGTCGTTTGTGGCCAATGAAGTGTTATGCCGAAATAGTCTTTAATCGCGCAGCAAATGCAATGCGAGCCACCCTGGCCGCCCGCTTCATACAGCCTATCCAACACACGCTTTAGTGGCACCCTCTCGAGCCGTCGACACGGAGTGCGGCAGCCGTAATAGCTCGATGAGCTCACTATCCCTCCTCTAGTTCACGGCCACTCAAGCCAGGACCTACGACGTCATGAAGGAGGTTATTGTTTGCTTGTTTTTGCAATTCTAATTTGCTTATAACTTTTAAAATAAAGCGAATTTCGCGAAAAGAAAAGTTTCATTAAAGGGGCCCTCCGGAGCTTTCTGAGATCGTCTGTTTATGTTGTTGTATTGCGTAGTAGGTGCAAGTTAATATGTATACAAAGTTTTAGATTACAAAACCGTTTATTAAGCAGATGGCAGTAGAAATATATCGGGACTATTTTCTCTTGGAAGACAATCCCCCATTCCCTGCCCATCGCAAAAACTTGACCAATGGAAATGCTGCATCTCGCGGTGAATGCGAACGTTACTATTGGAACACCTTTTTAAGCTTGTTGTAAGTTAGAGTTTGAGAAATACGTAAACTGATTGTTGTGCGCGGAAACATAGTCCGCAATTATCGTTCCAAAACCAGCGAACTATGTTTTCTCCGCGCAAGCTTGTTGCTAGGGGGTGATGCGTCGGCACGTCGGCTCGTCTGCTTCCCGGGGTGTGTGCAGGCGTGCGTTTGCGGGACGCGTGTTCTTTCTTCCCGTGGATCCCGACTCCGAAGCCAGCTTTGCGATCCTTCCACGTCAACGAGTCCAACTTTTCCTTGTCATCTGTGGAATGCGACTGCGTATTGAAGTAGCAGCGCGACGGTGCGGTGCGACGAACGACGACTGCCGAGCACAAAGTCCGGGCCCCTTGACGACGGTCCGCGCGTGTCTCGAGAGATTCCTCCACGGGTCGGCGGTCGGCCGCGCTGGTGACGCGCAGTGACGCCGGAATTCCTCGTTTGCTATTGGCTGACGCGTAAAGAGATTCCCCTCCGTTTCCCGGGGTCATCTCAGAAAGGGGTAGGCGTGCCGGGGACTTTCGATAGCAATTTCAATAGGAAAATCCGCCACGCGCATGACCGCAATTCTTATGATTTTTAGGATCCTTAGGGCCTGTAGATTGAGTTACCGCCATAAATAGACCATTGCAGAACGCTCCGGAGGGCCCCTTGTAAGTTACCGCGCTCAGTGCGCTTAAGTTTAGTGCAAATTAAAAACCAGTCAAAAAGTTGTTGCAGGGCCCTCTTTAAGCAGAAATAAGCGTAAATCGCATTTATTTTGAAAAAAAAAGAAAGAATATGGGCAGCGATTGCCGCCGGGCATGCGGCGACCGTTTCCGCCGCCGGTTATCTTTCCAAAGCATCGTGACGTCATTGACAGCATCCCCCGAGCCAGCTTAACGTCGAGCAAGGCTACTCCACTGATGGCGTCACTTTTGCTAGTTTTCCTCTCCATCATAGCGCTTTCCTAGCCTCGGTGCGCTGCAAAGGGCGGGTCTATATCGACATTTTAATTGGCTATTACAGCGTTCCTACTAATTGATCCAAAGAAAACTTACCACAATCCAGTTTTAAGGTGTCTACCCGTACGATACAACTCTCTTACTCTTCGTTCGAAATCAGGGACATCTTCAGCTTCCCTTTAATGATTGCCAGGGAACAAGCCGAAGTCACACCGCTCGTAAATCACACAAAAATGGCACGGTGTTAACAGCGTTATCTGCGGGCCCTCCTCAAGCATAGCGGGAGCATGCTTGCTCCATACATATATGTATGCTTTGAACATGGCTGCAGGAAGTTTTCGTACGGTCAATGAGACAGGACGACCAGTACGAGGAAGAAACACGTCTCAGATGGTGTCTGCAGACTGCCCTGTGCATTATGCATTAGCAGTCTGTCCGCGGAATAACAAAAACGTTGTTGACAAAACAGCAACACACGCCTCTGGTGCATGAGGCTGTAGATGCTAGACCACAGGTTCCCAAAATTGTGGACTTCCCCCCCCCCCCCCCCCGAAAAAAAAAAAAGTTTGGCCACCGAAATTTAAGTTAATTCTGCTAAGACACCCGCGACTCATTCTTCGCGGATGTGAGTTGCAATATGGCCACCGTGACAGCGTTGGATGAGGCGCATTCGTTTTGATGAGTATTCGCCCCGCCGCAGGAGAGCGGTGTTGCAAAGGATATTTCATAACCACACAAAAAAAAAACTGTTCTCTTTTTTACTCACAAAAGACGTCGTTATTGTAATATCTCAAGTAAAGTCGCTCCATATAGATCAGGCTTTCAGCTAAATTTATGCGATTTATTATATCTAGGTCCGATTCACATGATGCGATTTTACTTGCAATTTCACACTTACGACGACACTCGAGCGGCAAAAACAACGATAAAAAAAGATGTGGTTGAAACAGCGGTGCTGAACGTCGCAACTGCAAAATCGCAACCGAAATTGCACCGTCCGAGTCAGGCTTTACTAAAAATAATAATCAGCAAAGGCGGTTACATATTCTTACGATCTACAAATACTTTCATTTTCTATACGCCTATCGAAGAAAATATCACAAGGCTCCGGAATGCAGTAGCAGGGAGGGGAGGGGGGGGTACAAATAAGGCGATCCAAATAATCGTAGTTCGAACAAAATTATTCTTTCCTTTTTGAGTATGAAGCTTTTAAGCACTATGTTGCTAAAATAGTCGATTGAAAAAGAACAAAAACAAAAAAAAAACATTTCCGTGGAAGCTTTTAAGCTTCAGCCGGCGTTTTTAAGGAATTTAGATTCCACAATCGAAGGCAGTGTTTGAAAAAGTCAAGTTTGTTCATACTCGTTGCCACCTTAACAAGAAAAACGAACACGTCTCGCGAATGGTTCGTGTGATGCGCACAAATATCTCCTACAAGTTTTGATCGTAAAGAAGTAAACACGAGGATTGTTGTGTCTGAACAGTGAGATTTCTATGAAATGACGTATCATACACCTTGAATCCTCAAGCTAGCATCGAAATTCGCCACATGAAAGGAGAAAGGCGAAAAAATACACACACACGTGTGGAGCCGAACCTTCATTTATTATGGCTCTTGAGGCGAAATGGAGCACAGAAAATGCAAGTTGATCGCATAAGCATACCTTCGAAATTCTCTTTAGATAAAAATAAATTCGGTTTGCATATCGATACATATATTTCTTTTTCGTACTGCAGGGCCTTTAGAGAACATGCCAGGCTTTCCAGAATCTGAATCTCGCACTGCAGCAGATTGTTTTAACGTACTATCTCGACAATGTAAGAATAGCCCCCATCCCCCCTTTTCAGGATCTCAGCCTTAACCTTAGTATGTTTAACTGTACGATGGGGAGGGGGGGCGGGCGGAGGCTATGTCACGCATTGCGCCTTCATCTTTGCCTCCTTTGCGGAAACTAATCCGGAAAACAAAAAAAGAAAAAAAAAATGGAACAATCCAAAGTCATTATACGTTCATGTTGAACAAAATCGGAAATAAAGACGCCAGGAATCCGCGGCATTGAGGAGCATCGGTTCAATTAGGCGCTCCAAATTGAGCTGAAATGAGCCATATCTGGTCGTTCACCGCTCCCGCCGTTAAAGGATTCGAGAAACTCCCCAAATTCAATCGATTTTTTTTTCACAGTTCTTTTAGCTTTTAAGAAGGGCCAATTTTTCGGGGACCAGATCCGGAGACAGAAAACGAAAAGGAGAGCAAGATAGTCGCCGGAAAGGGAGGGGCATGCCGTCAGGAGTTTGGGGAGACGGTGGCCTTAACGACTGGTTCGCAGGCACGTCGCTCGGTGGGTGGATTCAATTACTCCGCTGCGTCTGGTGCCGGCCCTGACCGCAGTGAAAGCCATTAGGGACACGAACGCGCGCACATACGCACTAGGAGCGAAAGTGTTCGTTCATATGTATGTGCGCGCGCCAAAATATATTGAGGATTATACTCAGAAACGCAGAAGCATAAATACACGCCCACTCATATGCACAAACACGAACATGCACATATGAACCTACGCACAACCTCTCACCGACAGACGCTCTATTGAACACAACGCGCAGCACAATCGCACAAACACACACATTTAAAGATACACACCAAAGTGCACATATGAACATACACTCATTCTCTCAACGATAGATGCTCTATCGCGCGCATGATTATTCTCTCACTCCCACATATGCACACACACACACACGCACACACAGTCAACACACATGCGGACATGTAAACAGACACAGGTATATACTTTACAAACGCAGACGAAAGATGCGCACACACCGGGATATACCGTGTGCACACGCACATTTATTTGTTTATTTATTTACTTATTTATTTCACGTACTATCAGTCCTATGAATGACTATAATAGGTGTGTTTTATTCAACAATATAAAATAGAATTGAAAACAGATAAACAATAGTAAAGGAGCCTGTTACACTGCATGAAAATATTATACAGCGCAAGTTTGTTTTCCATGATATTCATACCACAAAACTTACAACCAATATGACATGACCCAAGACTTCAAATAATAGAGTGAAGCATCATTGTAGAAATATATACACGCGTAAAACGAACAAAATGACTGACAAGAAACACAGTCTCGGAGAGTCGATTTTAATCGCTGATTGTCACAGGAAACAATAATACATAAATCCTTCAGGCATTGGTACTGCTGAAGTGTGTGGCTATGCTTATTTCTAAATAGTCTTGACTCATGCAGTAATAGATAGCTACTTTTGTTCATTAAAAGCATATCATTCTCTATCATAAACAAAAGTTTCAGTACTTTATTCTTTCGTCGATATTTAAGTAAGGGAAGGTTTGCCCTAGAATAAAATTTAGTAGGGGAATCCGATTTCAGGAATTGGGAAAAAACAAAACGTAGAGCCAGACGCTGCACTCTCTCTTAAGTTCAGCACGTCATACTTTGTGTTGGGATCACCAACCTCTGCCGCGTACTCTAATAGTGGTCGTACCGAAATTTTGAAAGCTGTTAGTTTGGTATCAATTTAACTTTGTTTCAAGGTGCCATATAGTAACTCCTAGGTATTTGTATTCTGAAACACGGGTCGGTGGTTCGCCGTCTATAGTGTACTAAACGTTTAGAGCCTTGAGTTTATGGGGGATTGTCACAAACACAGTCTCTGACTTTTTTAGTGACATTTGTCACTCCTGACACCAGTCACTGATGTTATCTAAACGTCGACAAAATTTCATATGATTCTAATTATTTTTAACTTCGGTAAAAAGTATGAAATCATCGGAGAATAACCTAGCCTGCATGGTTAAACCACAAACAAAATCATGATTAAATACTAAAGAAAGCAAGGGCCCCTGAGAGACACCTGATCAGATTTAACTTAACACATATTTGATTCATTAGCTAGTTATGCTTACAAACTGCGTTCTCCCACTTTAAAGCAATTCAGTTCATTTACTAAGTCTAGACGTTTTAAGCATCAGTTGTAATTTCATTCGCAATTTTTTGTGATTAACTTTATCGAATCCTTTCTTAAGATCATGAAAAATGACGTCCACCTGTCCTTTCCGATTTAAAACTTTCGAGATGTTATGAACTGCGCTGCGTCGTGGTGGATAAGCCTAGCCGAAAACCGTGTTGGTTATCATGAAGCAATCGGTAGTCTGATAAAGAAGGACGTATATATTCTGCTACCATGTGTTCCAAACGTTTCCATCAGGTTGATGCTAATTAGATGGGACTATAGTTTTCTACAGGTGATGCATCACCCTATTTTACAATCGGAATGACCTTGGTCCGCTTCCATTGGGATGGCACTATCCCCTGAGAAAGCGACGTTTGAAAGATTATCAATAGATTATAACTCAGTGACTCTGTGTATCTTGGCAAGAAAGCGTTTGGAACTTCATCCGATCCATGGGACTTCTGATGCTTGAGTCCCACTAGAGGGACAAACAGAAACAAACGACAGCGACAAGCCTCAAACACAAGCAGCATGCTTGAGATGGTACCTCTGGCAGGCGTTTAGTCGTTCGGTGCTCGTAAAGTAAGCACGAGTGATTGCAAGCTTGCCAAAGATTTCTCGCGTGCATAATGCCCGTGTTTGAGCATAGCCTCCTTTATTCTACAGAGCCTGTCAAACCGCGAAATACTCTGGTTTGAAGCTTGTCTCTGTCGTTTGTTTCTGTTGTCGCCTGTTGTGGGACTCGGGCATTAGTATCCAGATTTAGTAACAAGTTAATAATACAAAATCGCGTTAACTTATGGCGAGAAATAGCAGGTACGTTCTCCAGCAAGGGAAATGCTGGTGAACTGCCGTAGTCGCTTAAAAGCACGCTCGAGAAATATTAATTGAAGTAATTTGCAACATTATATTGCAACATCATATTCATACTCGTCGGCACTGTCCCATAATTTGTTTCCGCAAGCCCCGAACATGGGCAAAAAATGTCTGGTTAAATAAAATAGTTGTACCTTTAAGTTTCCAGGAAGTGCGAAGGACATCTTTCGTTTCCAACACGTTTCCAAGCATAAAGATGATAGACCGGGCCTTCCCTTCCTGATTTCTGCCAAGTCTGTGTATATTCTACACACTTTGTATACGTCTAGGGCCACGTTGTCTATAAAAGTGTAGTATTTAAATACCGCGTTCATTAACATATGCTCAGTCTCCTGGCCACCCTCACTGACGCCGTGTAGTACGAGGTCATCGCGTCTACTTCTACTTTCTAATTCATTAACCTTTCTCTCGAGTCTTTTACAGTCTTCAAATGATCTTATTTTCTCTTCCGATTGCTCAAAATGTGCAGGAAGGTCCTTCAAAACCAGTTTAGACGTTTCAATTAGCTTAAGTCGAATATGCACAGCTCCTAGCTTTTATTTCAACTACCTGATATCAGCTCCTATTTTGTTTTGCCCATCAAGTACTTGTTGTAACGGATCAGACTTAGTATCAGACTTAGCGGTCCAGGATTTCGTTCAACATCCCCGCTTAGTTGCAGTAGCAAACGCAACACACAAAAACACTCGTTAATTATTTCTAAAGCGTAGCCTGGGCTCGGCAGCACCAAACACAGGTAGAACAATAACAGTTTCTACCAGCCTGCGTGAAGAACACGAGCGGATTATTCATCCCGCTCGGTTTGGTACCGCCAAGCCCACTGAAGCCGGTGGTCGCATGCTCCCGATATTTGTAGATCGGTGATGACGTCCTAGACAACGGCGCCGCGTTTCCTTCTACACTCAAAATTTAGCTCTCACGCACTCTCACGAACGTGCCAATTAAGAAACTCAGGTGCACAAACAAACATACTCGCGAAAAGTCAAGGACCCTTCCAAACAGAGCCAGCTGCTACGAACGTATACAAACGCTCATTCGGAGAAATATATAACACCGTGACGTGCCGCAATTCGGACCCTTGATTGTTTCTGTCAGGTCACGACCCTCGTTGAAGTTCAGGGAATCTCTCCTCGTTCATCGTTACCGTGGCATTCCGTTGCCGTGAGGTGAAGATCTCCCGGCGGACTGAGTGGAAAAGCTCCAATCGTTTGGGACCTGCTATATATGGGACATCCATGATAGGCGGCTTCGGGGAAACTTGGAATGCGAGCCTTTTTTTGTTTTTCGGGTTCTTCGGCTTCGAATGAGCGGAGGGAGACCCGCGACGTATTCCCGCAGACGACCCTCGGTTCCTCCTGCTCAGATCGGGATACCACGAACACTTTCTTGTGAATGATCTCGCGACGCTCAGATGGAGATTGTTCCGAGAGACGGCAGAACGAAAAGCAGAAAAAGTTATAACTTCCAGGGCTATTTTGAAGGAAGAAAGATGACTGTTTTTGTAAGGTGAACCGAAGGAGCGAGATAATTAATAGGCCCATCGTACTCCGAAGCCTGCCAGTTTCAAGTGCGGTGGCAGTCGCGATAGGCAAGAATCGATTTCAATTTCAGAGTTAGGACGGGGGATATGTAAATACAAAGTGCACTCTTAGTGTTTTCAAGAGCACGCGGCGCATAAACTAGTTCAAGGAGTCATGCAGTTTTGTGACGTTTTTGTTTTCTTAATCTTTTCGGCGCGCGCGCACCACAGCTCTCGGGATGCAGCCATGTCTTCGTTATTGTGCTCAAAAGAAGTCACTTCATTCTATACGTGCGAAGCTGGGTACTTCAACAATGTGCGGACTTTCCTAATTGATTCTTTCTATACTAGCATATTAATCTAAAAAGCTTAGAAGAAGAAAACTTGTTTTGGAGCCTTAGAATATGGGTCCGTTGGTTGATCCCTCTTGACGAGCAATAATAGCCGGGCTAAGAAACTAGCTACTAAATAACCTTGGAATTATAATTAAAAAAACAACATAAAAACGTACTTTATATGATAAAGCTAAAGTGCACAATATTTGAAGTCGATTTTTGAAACTTCATTTTACGTTTTTGGGGGATTTGATCGCGGTAATCCATTTTCTTTGGCTTACAACATTTTCTTTGGCGTATCGTTTTTCCGTTAAATTCTGCGTGGAAATTGAATTGGTGTGCAATGGTAGACAAATTCAAGACTTATTGGATTTGGAGGGGAAACTGCTTGCTTGCACTTCTGCGTTACACTTTTTGTGGGGACTGATCTTCTTTTTCTTTATATTATATATGTCCCTAATCACATTCTGCGTGAAACAATTTAAAAAAATATTCAAATGTAAAAACGCGGTTTTTAAAGGCAAGACGCGACAAGCATAGAGGTGCTTTATAGGCCCGCATTTAATGTTGTGTAACCGAATGCGTTAAAGATGCTTCTTAACTCTTCTCCGTACTACGGGAAAAAGTTGTGATTTTTGAAAAATGAACAGAACATTTTTATGTTCAGAACTATTCAGCATATGGATAACAATGATACATCAAAACGTAGCCAAAACGCTCACCTTTAGAAAAAAAAACACTAATGTCTGTAAACGAGTTGTCGAGCCTAGTGTAAAATTAAAAGAAGTGCAACATCTGTAAAAAAGAAGCTTAAACATTTGCGGCTGGTCAAATTATACTATGATACTAAAAGAAATCTAAATATACGAAGTGCGCCCATATACACCATTATCACTTCTGCAAGTTAGAGAGATCAAGATGATAATGTCTTTTTTGGTACGTCTGTAAGCGTGCTTCAATGGCGTCATGCTATTCCAGGTACATTGTCGCTTGCGGATCTACGTACCGTGCACCCCAAACTTGACACCGCCACTGGATTCCCAAACATTGAGCTCGTGTCGGCAACTTACTGTTAAATTTGTCACCAAAACGTTCGGGATGCCTTCTCAGGATGGGATAGACATCGGCAACCCAAACATTCTTCAGAGAGTTCAATCGGCCGCCGCAGGGACTGTCAGAAACGGCAAATGCCGTGGCGGCGTTAAAGGAGCTGTGCAACAATTTCAGTGCTTTGCTTAAATAATTAGGGAGTTGGTGTCTCCCCTTTTCTGCAGTAAAAAAAAAAAACGCTTTTGTCTGCAGGTCCTAGTTTTTATTTTAAAAATGGACAAAGGTTGAGGTTTTCGGCACCTCTCAACTCCTTCACCATCTTCCGAGTCACGTTCACTGTGACGTCAATGGGGATCGCGCGGAGTTCCGGTGAAGCTCTTTCTCTAGAGCCATCATAGAGCAGCGAGAACTCATCCGCTCGCGACCGCGTGACCACGTGCTGGCGCAGCTCGAGACAATATGATTAAAGGAGGAAAATCCGGGTCCGGCCATCCCCGTTCCCCTCCGGCTTATGGCGGCATGTTCGCGGGAGCAAATAGAGCTGACGGTTTTGTGGACCTAGGATAGATGGCGCCACTAAAACTACTCATAATAAAAGTTTTGTCGATGCATGATACCAGGTTTTTGACGCATTTACATTTATGTTGGAACGACAAGATTTATAGAAAAGTTACCTTTTATCGAGCAGGTATTCGCACAACTTGCTATCTTTCTACAAGACCCCCATTGACGTCATGCCGAATGGTTATCATGGCCGCCGCTCGCTGCTGCAGGTCGGGGAATATTCTAATTTTTGCCTCGCGATATCGCGGCGGAATCGCAACATTTCGAAGAAAGGAGGTGTGTTTTCCGTCCTTTGTGACAAGATAAACAATGTCAAAACTAGAAGATGCCAATTCTTTCAACGTTAAAATCGTTGCACAGCTCTTTTAAGTCTGAGGTGCACTGTACACGTCCTCCAGAATATACTTTTTTTTTTTAAATCTTGGCTCTAACTTTTTTTTTGCTGTTGTTTTTATGATTAACGACACGCATAAAATTTGCGCCCCGGCCACGGTGTAAGATATTCAGTTCCGGCCCATGGACAGCCTAGAAAGCTAGAACGACGCTTTCCAACGAGCTCCTGTCGGTATTCTGCAACTCGCAGATGAAACGCCACTGTTCCAACATCATTCGCAGTCCTCAATTCTGCTGTCAAGAAAAAAAAATCAGCAAAAGCAGTTTAATTGTGCGACTGAGACTCTTTGTGGCGGTTCCCAATGCTGGCAGGACGCCATGCTTAAAGTGCCACCGCCGCTCAGAGATTTAAGGTGCGTTTAAACACGAACGTAACGTCAACGGGCGCGCGCGCCCGACCTCTCTGCGTTACGCTGCTGCGAAAGGAGCGTCTATACTCCGACGACAGTCGAACGTAACGCAGCGTGGCGCGCCTCGGCGACCGTCGGCGAAGCCAGCGCCGAGGTAGACCCTGCTCGAATCTCGGCGTCGGCTGGCGGCGGTCGTTACCCAGAAGCCTTCACGCCAGCTCCCGTGTTTGCCGTGCTCCCGTCGTTGCCCCAGTCGGGCAGCGGTCGGGCTGTGTTGTGTGTTCGTCTGCCTGCCGTTCGGGCTTGTTTCATGTAGTGTAGCCGCTGGTCAGTTGGATGTTCTTTTGTTGGTGCACAGCTTGCCGATAGCCATTCTGTTTACTCCGTTCGCTCGGTGGAGTGAGCCGGCGCGTCGACGCGTACCTGTCTCGGAGCCGAGAAAAATCTGTTGGCCTAGCGACACCGCGGACGCGCTTGAACCACTTCGACGGACATCGGCTTCCCATTTCGGTATCATAACCGTGAGTTTTCGAAGCAAAAGACTAGTCATGGGGTTTGTGCACAGGACATATATGTTAGAGGCTGGTCGCTCCGGACCACCATACGTTTTTTCGTTGATATTGGTCGACAAAACGACCGGCTGATAGTTTTGTTCTCCTTCCGCTGACCACCTATAGCTTTCATCAGGAAATAAATGCTTTTCTATGGAAATTATCTTCGTTATTTGTTCGTTTTCGAGCGTACCAGAGCACGGAGGTATCAACTGCCGCGAATCGTAGCTTTCAACAGATTTAACTGCTGTCATCACCACCGTCGCAGGGCAGCCGGGCGACGCTTCAAGTTTCGAACGAAAGTGGAAAATAGCCACCAACGAGAGCAACCCACGCGGTCGCCATGGTGACACGCATGTGCAGTGTGATGCAATTCGTTGGAGCACGTTGAATGACTCCGGACTATAAACACGGTTGACACTTCCCAACGTTACTAGAACTCTCAGTTGGGAAACTCACCGTTGAAACCTGGGCCGCTGGCGTCCACCGAGACCGAGCTAAATACGACAACAGCGCCACTGTGTATCATTTGTCTTAACTGTGGTCGCCTTGAGCTTTTAGAAAGCATGTTTTTGCGTAAAAACTAACGGAAAAAAACACTCTTTTGTAGTAACTTTTATTGGAGTTTAGTACAAAATGGAGGGCGCGTGTTGTTTTCTAAAATATTTAGTTCGCAAGGTTTTGCAGTATAATTAATATTGTTTTGATACAACCGTGCCTCAGCGGTGATTTCAGGTAGCGCGTCCTGAGCTAGGACCATATTAACCACGGTAGTAATCCGCGGCGCGTCCGCTTGGGAGTTGGGGGTGGTACCTCGAAGCCCCTTCACACAGTATCTGTTCTGGCCCCGAAATGGCCGATTACAACGAAAATGGAAGTCACGTGCAGTTCCTGGACTGGCCGCTGCAGGATAAATGGCGGCGTTGGGATCGCCATTAGCTCGGTGTTCTCGTGGACGGATCGGTGCCACTTTTTCAGAGCAGTCTCGCGGCGGTTTCTAACTGAGTGGTTCTAGTAACGTTGACACTTCCTTTCGCAGGGCAGAGCGGCGTGGAGATGTGGACGACGAACGTCGTTTCACGTCGTCGGACGTATAGGTTCGTCGACGTCGGAGTATAACGTGCCTTTACTCCTAATAGCTCAGGGTCCATATCACATGAGCAAATGACGTTTTAGCGAACAGCGACATTTGAGCGAATCGACGATTTAGCGAATAACGGGGGCGCGCGTTAACCCATCCGCCGCGCTGCGATTACGCCGCTTCGCGGCGACAGGCTGCGGCGGCTCATTACAAAAATGTGAGCCCATTTGGCCCACCCGAAAACGCCGCTTTGCGGCGTCCGACTATTCGCTAAAGTGTCATTCGGTGAAACGTGGGCGTTCGCTAAAACGCCATTCGATCAAGTGAGTGCCTCCCGATGGCTCACTATCCCTAGAGAAAGCGAAAAGCAACATGAGACCGAAGCTGTAGCTCTTCGGGTATCCCCCAGATGGCGAAACGAGTTTCTCCGCGCCAAATTAGAATTTGGACGGCGGACGGAAACCATCATTCACGGGTGATCGATGTTATACTTTCCCGTACCATGCCTATGAGCGTGGTACGCGAGAAGTTAAAGGAATTGGAGCTAAATATTTTGAAGTATTGAAACGGAAATAAGTGTCCAGAAAGGCTCTAATATAAAATCCGAAGCACAGTGAAGTGCGTTTTTGACACAATATTTGTTCAAGAGCTAAGAAAAAAATACGTCGTTATAAAAAATAAAAATAAATATACTGTCACACGTCTGCTCAATGGGTCGACTCAGGTACCACTAAACTGGGCGGTACGGATATGTGTTACGAAAACGCATCTCCGAGAACGCATCTCCCTGGCATTGCGAAGGTGGTCGTGGGATTTCGTTAGCGTGGCGGAGGTCTGATCACGTGATCAGGCTGACACGTCAGGCTGATGCATGACCACCGAGTGTCTCGTTGGTCACGTATCTGCCTGACGTGAAATCAGCAACGTGACCGCGTCATGCGAGCCCGAGAGGAACCACGTGACCATCTCACTTGACATCCGGTGACGTGACGTCACGGTGTAACGTGCATCATGTGGCAACGTCACGTAAGCTGTCTCACAGTGGTACCGACCCCGTGATCGTCGTATGGATCATGTTACTGCCTCCTATATACTACAGAACCTGTCAGAACGTCAGAAGTCTTTCCACTCTGGTGAAGAAGGAAGAGCAGCGGAGCTGTACAATGTGCCACAATCTATAAACGACGGCACCCAGACAACCGGCAAGCCGGTTGTCTGGTTGCCGTTGTCGCTTATAGATGGCGGTAGCTGTCCAGATGGTTGTGTCGAGATTTTTTTGTCCACGGACAGGAAACTGGGGAAACTAGCTCTTAACAGCTCCGCTCTAAAAGGGAGAGGAAAGGCGGAGAAAGAGGATGCCCAAAGCATCCTGGGGGACCTTAGGGGGATCTCTTTGTGTCGTCACCACAGTGCGAGCGCTCAAATCCAAAGACACTTCTGTTCTTTGTGCCTAGCTTTTTTGTTTTTCTTTAGAAGAGAATCATCTGACGTCAAAATGCACCCTTCTCCTCTCCCTCCGTGCAAAGGCACCATTGCATAGAAGACAAGGCCGTAGTGACGTCCGGTGACGTCACGGGCGTTGGCTGACGGACTCCGCGGTATA
Source organism: Ixodes ricinus (assembly GCA_037355805.1). Taxonomy (NCBI): domain Eukaryota; kingdom Metazoa; phylum Arthropoda; class Arachnida; order Ixodida; family Ixodidae; genus Ixodes; species Ixodes ricinus. The sequence continues at coordinate 10,140 of JAZHYW010033265.1, read as the reverse complement.
CCGCGAAGTTTGTCAGCCAACGCCCGTGTACAGTATACTGTACAGTATACTGTACAGACGTGAGCGAATCGCTGTGCATTGGCCGTCGTACGAACGAGTTTTAGTAGCACAAAAACGCTCCTAGTGAGCTAAACCTCAACCTAAAAACAACATTTGGGCTCGGAAACATTTTATTGCGCAGAAGGCGATGGGGCGGCTCGTGGTACAGCGAAAAAACACGACTTCTAGCTTGGACGAATCATTGTATGAACGACGTTTGATAGTCAAAGCTGTTTAATTAGATAAAATGCTAGCTATAAACGATTATTGAAACCAAAATATGTTTAACTGCACACAGTACCATTACTTTACAAGAATATTGTCAGCATTCATAATTCAGAAAGAAAAAAATACAAAAATACTATGCGGACATCTTGACTTCTCGAGACCCGTATGAGTGGTTTGTTTAAGCCGTAACATGGTGCGATTATCGCCGCAAATTGTATACTTGGTTTATCATGACGTCGACCCGAAACTGGAGCAAGAGGAACATAATTTTACACTGGTAGAAAAAAAAATAAACTGGGATAGACACGTCTCTCAGCTAAATGATTTCATTGAACCACCTTCTTTACATACGGATCCACTGCGCCACAGAACGGATAAATGGTAAGAATAATCTTCCTCCAGCTCGCCTGCGGACACTATGTATATTCGTAGGCTTGGTGTCTACTAACAATAGTATTCAGATGCGAAGTCGGGTCTCAAGCTGTCTAGTAGGAGAAAGCGTAATTCAACAGAACTTAAGGTAGTTCATGAGTATTGGCTACGAAAGTAACTAATTTCTTTTTCAAATATTTTATTTCTGAGCTTCAGTAGACTTATTTATGAGAAAACTATATGAGTAAAACGGCTTCTCTTGGACCACGACACACAAACTTACGCATGAATACACGTCCTGCATTGCAGTCACTAAGCGCAACAGCTAAAATAGCACTCTCGAGGCTGCAACTGCACTTGTCACCTGTGATGTACTTGCTGCGCTACTTGTTGCATTTTATAGTCTTCAATACAGTTAGTTTCACAAGGCTGTTTATGTGGAGAAGGAGCAAGCACAACAAACATAAGCTGAAGAAAACTAAAGTGTAGTTGGTAAGTCAGATTTTTGTCATCGTGCCGAAAAAAACTGTGAATATTTTGCCCTCAATTACTTCTTGTGCATCGTCTTTAGCGCTCCATAAGTGTTAAAGTTTGTTTCTAAAGTGAAATTAAACAACAATGCTTATAATAAAACGAAAATATTATATATAAACTTAGACATGGTTATTCAAATTCTCACAGCTTCAAGTAATTCACGTAGGAAGCTGGAGAAGTAAATAGGGTATTTCCACCTATAAAATATTCTTTCAGGTATCCATAGCGTGTATTCATAAGGCAGCGAGCACACAGGCACAACAAAACTACAGATGGGTCCAGATCATATGAGGGAATGACGTTTTAGCGAACAGCGACATTTGAGCGAATCGACGTTTTAGCGAATGTCATATCAGCATTCTCGAGATCTTCCTGTGTCCATCCGAAGGACTTTAAAATATTGTCAGTGAGCTCCAGCAGATAGATAATCCCATACTCTAAAAAAAAATATATTATGTTTTTTTTTTTTAATTTTGTTTCTGCAGATTTATTTTTTTTATAAGTTCAAGCTGCAAGCTTTTCGCCAGCCTTCTCCATCATGAAGCAGTTCTTGCCGTGTTGCTACACGCGCTCGTCGTAAGTGTCTTTATCGCTCATTTTTTCTGGTTTTACGATATGACTTGATTCCACGGAACGAGCTGTGAAAACAAGACTAGGGCATGCACGTTGCTCCAAACCCAAGAAGTAACTAAACGTCCACAGCCTTTGAGGTTTACTAGCCTTCAGGCTCAGAGCAAGTTTTTACGAGCATCAAAAACATTTAAAAATGAAGAGAAAAAGAAAAAACACGCACCTATAGAAAATGTATATTTTGCGTAGTCTCCCTCTAGACCGCCATAAATTTTGGAACATTATTTTGGATTCACGACGTTACGACGAGCAGTAAAGTGAGCCGCGACTATCCGGTTCATCTTCCTACCTAATTTTAGAATAGCACCGTGCGACTGGGGGTAGGATACACCGGGATAACCTTGTAGATTTGACAACTTCATGTTTTTGATAATTGCGCCTTTCATGAATTAAATAGTGTGACGGAAGCTGTATAATTAAAGTCATTTTCTACACTCTAAGAAATGCCTGCGCGTCTACTTACCCGCAAAACACTCAATAGAGCCAATCTCTGCGATCTAGGAAATCAGCTCAGCGAATGATGAGGCGGAACATCCGTTTAGACCTAAAAATTAAGTCTGCGCTGTTGCATTACGCAATGCAATGCGTCATGCTTGCATTGCGTCATGCCACCACGCAGATTTAATCTTAAGTTCTAAACAGATGTTCCGCCTCTTCATTCGCTGAGCTGATTTCGAAGATCGCAGAGATTGGATCTTTGAGTGTTTTGCTGGGTAAGTAGACGCGCAGGCATTTCTTAGAGTGTACTATCTAGTACTACAAGTTACCAGGAAAATAGGACTCGGACCGTAACTCGCAAAAAGTACACTAACAATGTGTGCATATGTTATACTTGCCTAATGCGTGGAAACTGGGTCAGACCTAAACATCCCACCCGTCGTGGTCTTTTAACTCGCTTCTCAAAGAATACTCAATTGTGGCTCATAATAGGTGTTTGGTGGCCCGCTCCTCTTAACTTCGTGTTTTAAATAGCAGCCGCAGTTTTATTTTATTTTGTTTTGTTTTGCTGCGAACGAATGGTTTAGTAATTAGATAACGATTTCGCGTCATGCATTCCTCTAGAATAGCCACAAAACTAGCGATCGAGGAACGTTTGATCTAATGAACCATTCAACGCATTACAGTAGTTAATATCTCATCGAAGTGCTACGTGCCTTAATGTTTTCGAATGAGTCTAGATAATTTTGTTTTAAAAGGAAGGTCTTTCCGTTTGACGGAAAACTGATATTTAACTAAGTCACAAGCTGATGTTAAGTTACATCATGCTGACGGCGTATTTCAATTCAGTCTGCATTGCTGGACTGACCTTTATTTCATTTCCAATTTTCTCCGCCCCATTAAACGTTCTCAACATTTCGCTTACCGTGTGTGACCCAGTGAAGAGTGCACAAGAGTCTATTAAACTGTAAAGTGCAGTCCGAAACGCATATCCTCTTCATTGATATCGACGGAGCAAGCACGCTGAGAGATCGATGCGGAGGAAATGTCTGACTCAAAATGTTACATTCACTAGCTATTTACGTATACGGTATCCGAGATGTCATGGTATGCGCAACCACTAAACATACGACTTTCCAGCCAATCATTTTATACGAACCACTAAACAGCTGCTCAGTGAGTTCTACCGACATCTCTGGGAACACAATAAAAGTAAAAAATTCGATCGATCAAGTCGGTCACTTTGAATAAAAAAAAATGAAATAGCACCAAATATACAGGATCCCTTAGGAGCAGCTGACGAAACAAATGCGAAAAAGAGACACATATAGTTAAAGGGAAGCTGAAACACTTCTTTCCAGAAATGAGATAGAGGTTGATTCAAGCGTAGTTTTATCCCATGAATCTGAATATCACGTTTGTTTTGCCCGAAGATGTAAACTAAACGCGAAAAACTCGAAAAACCTGCGATCAGTCTTTACATAAGAGGCTCTTTCGGCCGCCAAGCGCCTGTCGATCGAGGGCCGCGCCTGCAATCGCAAGCTTGCCGTGTAGATTCCCCCGCACTGGCACCAGTCGTGACATCTCTTTTTGCCCTTTTTAAGAATAGCAAGAGTGCGCGTGCATAGCTTTGACAGCCACTATGCGCGAGAGCGGAAATTCCGGAAACTCCTTTTGTGACATCACGGTCCAGGAAGGAGGGCCTTCAGGGGTACTTTGAAAATTATTTTCTGCAGCATCCGTGCACCAGATTAAATAATTGTTTCGATATTTGAGATCCTGGAGGTCAAATAAAGACGATCTAAGTGTCTTTCCTTAAATACATAACCGCGTCAGCTTCCATTTAACAAGACCCTTTCCCAGAATACCATTACGTCACGATATCGGTGAATCCACAGGATTGGCCGAGCATCACCCCTTTTCACCCTCCCGCAATCGTAACTCTTAATTGCAGGACACGAAATCCATCGATCATCGTGATAAATTACCCAACCTCCGCTAGAATCTAAAAATCAGGCAGCACAGACTTGATGGGCTTGCACTCATGGGGGCAAACATTTAGACTGAGGCCTATCCTACGGAATCGTAGGTCTAATTGAAAAACCGATAGATAACTTCATTTCATTTCGGTAGGTATAGGTTCGTTTGTTGGCTCAGCTTTTACCGAACCTAACGTACCCGACGACAAAACTAAAATAAAAAAATCTAAAACGATGGTCATATCCGTAATAGCGTTCGTGCCGGGGCTTTGCACGCTAGGCTTTGGAAGTACAACAAATTGCTCCTGACATCGGGAGGAGACTTTCCCCGCATTGGGGGTTCTCGGCAATGTTTCGGTAGAGTTGATGATGCTTCGTGGATTGCTTGTCAGAAGCGGCTATAACCAACTTTAAGCTCAGTGCACTGCCATGCATCACGCAAAAAACAACAACAACAACAAAAACATGGTGTTCGTTTCGGACATAATAATGACAGAAGCATAAGCGGACACGTCCCAAACATATTCGAAGCCTTTTTTTTACATTTGTGTACTTGGAACATGATTTGAGACAGTGATTGTACGACTAATGTGACGTCATACAAGATAGAGGCGCGTCTCGGGCAGTGTTTGCAGGCTGTCTTTTGTAAGATGTATTGGCAGTGTTCCCGCGGCTTTAAGTGTTATACGAGTGAACATTTCGTCCGCAGCACCTTGCTTGCCTCCGGCTGCGAGTCTTGTCGAAGTTTATCTTAGTATGTTCCCCAGAAATCGCTCATGTTGCAAATATTTGTCACATTTCCGACAACCTACTTTTCGGTCACCTACATTTTATTCGCTTGGCATCACCGAGTAGAAATCGAATCGAAGCAGGTGTGATATTAGGCCGCACTTGGGACATATCCAAAATAGCAGATTGACGACAACGGGAGTAATAGCCTGTAGGGCTCAAGACGCAGGTATCCACGTTCCAATTCATCTCACACTGGGTGTCATTGGTGGGGGGCACGGTCAGACTGTTTAAGATTCGAAAGGAAAAAAAAAACATAAACATTTAACGTGGTTACACGCAAATCTTAGTGCGTCGATTTTTTTTATATTTATATTACCTACTGTTTTTTTTCTTCACTGCCCACAGCGTGTCCGCGGTTCATGTCAATATTGCGTTCATTGAAGGTCCTTTATTGACTTTAAGCGAATCAATGTATATTTGCGATGGCAAAAAACACCGCGAAGCACCCAACTTTGGGGATTTTCAAACCGTAGCACGACTAGAGTCAGTGAAAACATTAGAAAATCAGGGTGGAGCTTATTATGATCACGTTTCTTGCTTCGTAATCTGTCCTCTGGTGTTCTTATCGTCAGATGCTGCAACCCTATCCGGAAAACAAGTTGTCGGCTTCTTGCTTAGGGGCGGCGGTGACGTCAGAACGACGCCGAGCTCTGATTGGCTTTGATTGAAAGGATTGTGTGCAGACTTCAATGCTAGATGCCTTGAGGTCTACCCAGAAGTTTTGTTTCAATCAGGCAATAAGAGCTCGGCGTACTGACGTCATCTCAGCCGAGGGCAGCGGCGGCCGAGTGGGTTAACGCGTCTCAGCTCGGAGCGTGGAGCGGAAGCTTGGCCTCAAGGACCTCCTGCGGTTTGATACCCACCCCTGCCCGTTTCTATCTAGATGAGTTTCGCTCCGGCACGCGTTCGTGTAATCGCTACTGCGTGGTGCACGTTAAAGGCAACAGGTTAGTGCTGGTACTGCACTGGCTAAATTTCTCATCTACACCTAAGAGACGAGTCACCCGTTCATGGCGTATTAGCATCAAGGCCGTCTGAACATACAAGCAACACAATTTTTTTCCCCTCACAACCCCTGTACAGTAAGCAGACGAACAAGCGCTCCACATACATTTTGAGCTCTAAATTTGATGAGACTAAAATAAAGACAAACCTCGGCGTTAATTATTTTAGCGCTACGTTTCCCAAGGTCAGCGCAGCTTCTACAGTCCTCCAACTTTGTCAGGGCCATATGCGAGCGTGCATGCGAATGAGGCGTAAGACGAAGCCACGTGCTCTTGCAGTAACGCGCGGCTGCAACACTGTGGAAGCTAGCAAGCCTCGACAACGTAGCTCAAAGTAGTTGATGCCAAACATAGTCCCACCCGAGCTCACATGCTTGGTGTATTTTCCGTGGCGACGACATATAGAATGGACGTTTGTTTGCGTCCGATCTTGACCGGATTCACTTGGCCACCGGACGTTTCCATATAATCCCCGGCGGTCGCCCGGAGCACGAAGCGAGCACAGGGACTCGGGAGCTGCCGCCATGCTTCCAATTTCCGCCATGTGCGTCTTAGCACCGCGTCGAGATCGGCTTTCGGCTGTCGACCTATATTCGGGAAAAGCACCCCTTTTGGGAGTCGACTTCCGCTTCGTGCGGCGCGATTGATTGTCGCACGCGCGTGATCTCGCCCGATATTCCCTCGTACGGTTTTCCGGTATTGTCCTTCGCGCTCGCTGATGTGCCGTTCTTCAGGAAGCGGTCGTCATCTTGAAAATCCCTTTTCGAGGCGGGAATTAGCATTCTTACTTGTCGGTTTTGACTGTTATTAGCGCAAGCTGTTTTTTCATATTTTGTCGGAATGACGAACTCAGTATTAAATTCAGCTCATTTATTTTCTTATCGTAAGATGTAAAAAAAAATAAACGAAGAAGAAAGCATTTATTCTTTTTATGAAAAAAAAGAAACATATTTTTGTTTAGGTAACTCACTTCTTAAAAACGTGACACTTTATCAGGAAATTTATCTCCTCCTTTGTGTCACTTAATTTTTTTTTCTTTTTGTTCCTTTACTAAAACAATCTTTTGTAGCAACGCCTAGGCACTGTGTTCCCACACAAAGTAAAAACAAAATGAAAATCAAACTTTCAAAGGTAACGAACCTTACCACAAGCAGGCTCATAAGAAAAAAAGACATCCTGACTGTTTTTTTAAACTTTTGAATTGAGGAATATTCATGAAGAAGTAAGTTTTCGACAATGTATATATGTGTCGGCATGGCGAAAAGGACGGGGGCATGCATGCTGTGTTTGCTATGTGAGCGATGCTAAATTCTTCATCAAGGCGTTTCTTTTCTTTTTCGTGTCCGCTCTTGCGCGCCAAGTCGCCTCAAGCGTGAGAAGGGCGAAGAGGCGTTCAATCTGCTTCCAAACTGTGCGAGAATTCATCAAAATAAAGAAGAAACCTTCAGTGGGAGAGGGAGGTAGGGAAGACTTTGCGTGAGCATAGTGTGCTTAGCTGGCCCTTTACTTAAAACAATCCGATCCTTGTGCAGTTGACAAGAGAGTCCGCGACCTGCGGTATTCTAAAGTGGAGCTACAAGTTTAATGTTTTTTGGTGCTTGTATATCTAACTGCGATTAGGAGTGAACTCTTGGTGTAGTTATGTACAAAAATAAATAATCCACGCTGGTTGACTGAACCTTTAAGGATTTAGCATTCCCAAGATTTCACGAGCTGCATGATTCAGATAACGATTGAAAAGTGAAACTTGGTATTAACTTGCTCTGGTGCAAAAATAAATTATTTTAAATATTCTGCGACTCATAAGTGCCGTTACGCAATTCAGTCGCTCAAATGACGCGACCGGATAAAAATCAAATAATTTGTTTTACAGAAGTTCAAAACAAAATCTTCAAAGCAATGCGGGGATAATTAAGTCTTCAGTTTGCCATTGACACAGCGGAGCGAGCAATTTCTTTGTTGCGCAGTCCAACGAAACGCTTGGGAACTCCAGAATGCTTTTAACAACAGCGTTCTTAATTCTCCATCTCAAATTTGTTGGCGTAATTTTAAGTCTGGGCTTTCCAATTTTTTTTTCGTCCCAATGTGCTTTGTTGTTGTACGTCTACTTGCTCTTGCTCGAAGACTTTTTTTAATTCAAAAGAAACGAAGAGAACGTAAAACAACGCCAGCAATTTGTTGCTTAAGAATAGCATTCATTCCGCGAATACGCCGGCAAACTAGCTCCTGCTTTTATTTGAAAAAAGGAAAACAACGTTGCTTTCCAAACTCTGGCATGTGAATCGCCCACGTTTCCAAAGATACGTCTGTGATTCTACTTTCTTCCAAGATCCAGAAACAAGCACCAAGCAAATAAAGATCATGACATAATCTGGTGACCGGACATGTGACATGATGCAACAACACTATAACGTATCACGTTCCTAGGTCGCGGTGGCTGAGTGTGTGGCTTCGTCAAAGCCCGACAGAACGTGGAGCGAGAGCGTGCGCTAGGCAAGCTCAAGTCAAAATCCCTCACCCGACGTCATTAATCCCCTATGAACGGGCCTTTTGCTGACGTCCACTCGTCTAATTAGTGCCGCGTGAAGCACCCTATAGACCACCAGCTTAGCAACCGCAATTCCGGGTTGCTTCATTATATCCGGGGATTTGAGACACCTTTGTAGAGGCAGCGGCTATAGCTCGTTTCAGTAATCAGCTTTCGCGCGCCGTCATGATTGCTTGATGAGCTGTAGAACGTAATCTGAGTATACGCAATAGCTCTGTTCGAGGGAATATCAGTCGACACGCAAGCGTCCACAGGCCAGTAACTTGGCATTTTTTTGGCCTAGGTGTTAAGCGCCGAAAAGGCGTATAGCTTCCCACTACCTAAACATTTACCCATATGTTTGTCGAACTTCCCTTATGGAGCTTTAGATGGAGAGTGCTTTGTCAGCTGTAAAATAAGGTACGATGTAAAGGAACACTGTGATCAGTGACTTGCGACTGATAATCTGGGGCTTTAACGTGCATCACCCAGTTGCCACTAAAAGAACGTACGCATATAGAAGCGTAGGAGCCAAATCCACACCGGCATACCTCAGATTTGAACCTTTTGAGTTCGCGACGTCGAAGCATATGCGGCTAACATTCACCTAAAGTTCTCATCTGCTTCACTATTTTCAAACACTAAGTAATTGGACCTTCGAAAATCATTCATAAAACGAAAAGATAATTTGTCGATTGACATATGCTCAAAGTAGCAGCAAAAATCGCTGTTTATAAGCTTGTTTATTAGTTTTCTTCTTTTCTTTTTGAATTGACGCTCCCGGGACCTGTGGAGATTTATGTTATTGTTATTTTCCGCGCTCTTAGGGAGGACACGGAACGTCGACAAGACGTAAGCCACTATATCCTACGTTCCCCAATATACTAAGGAGACTAGACGTCAATGCCAATTATCCTAGCGACTCCGGACAATCATCAATTATGTGCCATCGACCCCGACACCGCTTTTCCCTTAGCCGTGGGCCCTCTTCACGGCCCTCGATATCGCGAGCGGGGAGAACACAGGGCTGAACTCAGTCCACGTTAAAGACATCCTCTCCGAGGCTAGGGCGGGGACACCCGATAACTTGCAGCCCTGCTTTCGCAAGCCACCTTTTCTAGGGAAGCCTGCTCGATGACCCGTCTTTCCAGAGTACTCCCCGTCACCGTAAAGTTGGCTTAATAGGGGCCGATAATCTCAATTGGGTGGTCGTAATACCCAGAATTCGATGATCGTACGGCAGGCTATAGGCGGTAGTTCGCGTCAAGGTACTTGCGGCTCGTCCGGGATCATTTTAGTCGAAGTTTTATTCTCGTCTTCTACTTTGTCGCCCCCCTCCTCGCTCCTTCTTCCCCCCCCCCCCTTCCTTCGCCTACCCCGAAATCCGTCCTCCTCCTTCGCTAAGCAGCGAATGACACCGAGCACGCGGCCTTCGTACGCGTATAAAGTCGAAGATTTGACGAAAAGACGAAAGAAATCCTGTACATTGCGGTTGGCTCTCCGAACTAGGGTAGACGACGTCTATAAGATCGGCTATTTATGTCACGTTTCATCTCTTGTAACTTCACCTGCTGGGGGTCGGGCTTCTGTAAATTCT
>JAZHYW010033264.1:0-14549 GCA_037355805.1 Ixodes ricinus | reverse complement strand
TAGGACCATAACCACGGTAGTAATCCCGGCGCGTCGCCGAGTTGGGAGTGGTACAAGCCCCTTCCGCGAGTATCTGTTCTGGCCCCAAAATGGCCGATTACAACGAAAATGGAAGTCGCGCGCAGTTCCTGGACTGGCCGCGGCGGGAAGAAATGGCGGCGTTGGGACCGCCATTGGCTCGAGTGTTCTCGTGGACGGACGTCGGTGCCACCTTTTTCCAGAGACAGTCTCATGGCAGTTTCCAACTGGAGTGGTTCTGGTAACGTTGACGCTTCCTTTCGCAGGGCAGCGCGGCGTGGAGATGTGGACGACGGGCGTCGTTCCGCGTCGTCGGACATATGAGGTTCGTCGACGTCGAGGTATAGCGTGCCTTTACTCCCTGATAGCTCAGGGTCCATATCACGCGGGCAAATGACGTTTAGCGAACAGGCGACATTTGAGCGAATCGACGATTTGGCGAATAGCGGGAGCGCGTTAACCCATCCCGCCGCGCTGCGATTACGCCGCTTCGCGGCGACGGGCTGCGGCGGCTCGTGCAAAAATGTATTGAACCCGGCTGGCCCACCCGAAAAACGCCGCTTTGCGGCGTCAAACTATTCGCTAAAGTGTCATTCGGTGAAACGTGGGCGTTCGCTAAAACGTCATTCGATCAAGTGAGTGCTCCCGATGGCTCCACTATCCCTAGAGACAGCAGCGCCGTGAGACCAAGGCTGTAGTTCTTCGGGTATCTACCAGATGGCCGAGCGAGGTTCCCCGCGCAGGAGCCGTATATTAGGAGAGTTTGGACAATAGGCGGAGCAAAAGGCCGCCGCCAGCGCCGAATGATTCCCCCCACGCTTAGAGCGTAAACTAAATTTGTGACACAGCGTCGACCAATCAGGAGACCTCTACTCCATCTCACAAATGTCTGCAGTGAAGACAAAGGCACAGGCGCGTGAGCCTAGCTCAGCGAAACGCTTTTGTTTGCACGAGACCTCGTGCATAGGAGGCACTTTCCAAAGCCACGCGCTCGTGCCCCCGCCTTTGTCTGCACTGCTAGAACAGCGTCCTGAGACTGGCTGAAAGAAAGCAGTGCAAAGGGTGGGGTGCGCGAGCGTCTTGAGACGCGGAGTCCCGCTCGGCACGGCTCAAATTATACTTCGTTTCACTTTATCGGCGAGCGAAGCCAAAGCTATGAGGCGCGAGACCAGCGCTTTTTGCATTTCTCCCCAGCTCGCGCGCTCGAGCAAAGCCTGAACGCACGGAGCTTCCGTGCTCGCGCTTCCAGTTTTGCCTTCGCTCGCTACATAAGGTGAAACGAAGTATAGTCGTGTCACAAATTTAGAGCACACGACCACCGCTAGGGGCTGTTTCGCGGCCTGTGGTTGGCCCCGAGATGCTCGCCTATTCAAACCAATGTATGGCCAAACTCTCTCCAATAAGCGGCTCTGCCCCCGCGCCAAATTAAATTTTGGACGCGGCGGACAGGAAACCAAATCATTCACGGGTGATCGATGTTATACTTTCCCGTACCAGGCCTATGAGCGTGGTACGCGGAAAGTTAAAGGAACTGGAGCTAAATATTTTGAAGTATTGAAACGGGAATAAGTGTCCAGAAGGCTCTAATATAAAATCCGAAGCACGATGAAGTGCGTTTTTCGACACAATATTTGTTCAAGAGCTAAGAAAAAAATACGTCGTTATAAAAAAAGTGACCGCATCTCCACGTGGTGAATGATGTTGATTGGGGCGAAGCTCGGGTGGTGCTGATGATACCGATTTTGGTCATAGGTACTGCTGCTTGCTGTCGGCGTTGACGCTTTGCCGCCGCTTCCCGAGCTCTCAACTCCGGGTCCGCTTGGCGGTTTTTGACGCTGTGCAGCAGCTTCTCGCGCCCCGGTCTCCGGAGCAGCTTGCTGTCTACGTAGACGCTGAGGCGCTGCATGCCGAACTTTTCGGTCCTTTTCATTTATGGCAGTAGGAGAACGTGTGGTTTTCTTCTTTTTCTTTTTTTTAAGCAGTCAGATGGGATGGCATCTCAGAACCCCCTACTCTTTTTTTTTTCTTCTTTTTTCTTTTTTTCATAATTTTTTTTTGCATCTTTTTTTCAAGTTGTTTTTTTTGCCCTACACGAGCACGTGAGCATGTGCTCACGTGCTCGTGAGCACGTGATCTCACGAGCAGAAGCACGAGCACCCGACGCCGGCCTACGGTGGACGGCGGACGGCGGACGGACATACGGACATGGCTAGCCCCTCAGGAGCTTCGCCCCTAATAAAAATAAATATACTGTCACACGTCCGCTCAATGGGTCGACTCAGGTACCACTAAACTGGGCGGTACGGATATGTGTTACGAAAACGCATCTCCGAGAACACATCTCCCTGGCATTGCGAAGGTGGTCGTGGGATTTCGTTAGCGTGGCGGAGGTCTGATCACGTGATCAGGCTGACACGTCAGGCTGATGCATGACCACCGAGTGTCTCGTTGGTCACGTATCTGCCTGACGTGAAATCAGCAACGTGACCGCGTCATGCGAGCCCGGAGAGGAACCACGTGACCATCTCACTTGACATCCGGTGACGTGACGTCACGGTGTAACGTGCATCATGTGGCAACGTCACGTAAGGTGACTCACAGTGGCACCGACCCTGTGATCGTCGTATGGGTCATGCCACTGCCTCCTATATACTACAGAACCTGTCAGAACGTCAGAAGTCTTTCCACCCTGGTGAAGAAGGAAGAGCAGCGGAGCTGTACAATGTGCCACAATCTATAAACGACGGCACCCAGACAACCGGCAAGCCGGTTGTCTGGTTGCCGCCGTCGCTTATAGATGGCGGTAGCTGTCCAGATGGTTGTGTCGAGATTTTTTTGTCCACGGACACGAAACTGGGGAAACTAGCTCTTAACAGCTCCGCTCTAAAAGGGAGAGGAAAGGCGGAGAAAGAGGATGCCCAAAGCATCCTGGGGGACCTTAGGGGGATCTCTTTGTGTCGCCACCACAGTGCGAGCGCTCAAATCCAAAGAAACTTCTGTTCTTTGTGCCTAGCTTTTTTGTTTTTCTTTAGAAGAGAATCATCTGACGTCAAAATGCACCCTTCTCCTCTCCCTCCGTGCAAAGGCACCATTGCATAGAAGACAAGGCCGTAGTGACGTCCGGTGACGTCACGGGCGTTGGCTGACGGACTCCGCGGTATACCGCGAAGTTTGTCAGCCAACGCCCGTGTACAGTATACTGTACAGTATACTGTACAGACGTGAGCGAATCGCTGTGCATTGGCCGTCGTACGAACGAGTTTTAGTGGACAAAAACGCTCCTAGTGAGCTAAACGTCAACCTAAAAACAACATTTGGGCTCGGAAACATTTTATTGCGCAGAAGGCGATGGAGCGGCTCGTGGTACAGCGAAAAAAATGACTTCTAGCTTGGACGAATCATTGTATGAACGACGTTTGATAGTCAAAGCTGTTTAATTAGATAAAATGCTAGCTATAAACGATTATTGAAACCAAAATATGTTTAACCTCACACAGTACCATTACTTTACAAGAATATTGTCGGCATTCATAATTCAGAAAGAAAAAAATACAAAAATACTATGCGGACATCTTGACTTTTCGAGACCCGTATGAGTGGTTTGTTTAAGCCGTAACATGGTGCGATTATCGCCGCAAATTGTATACTTGGTTTATCATGACGTCGACCCCAAAATGGAGCAAGAGGAACATAATTTTACACTGGTAGAAAAAAATAAACTGGGATAGACACGTCTCTCAGCTAAATGATTTCATTGAACCACCTTCTTTACATACGGATCCACTGCGCCACAGAACGGATAAATGGTAAGAATAAATCTTCCTCCAGCTCGCCTGCGGACACTATGTATATTCGTAGGCTTGGTGTCTACTAACAATAGTATTCAGATGCGAAGTCGGGTCTCAAGCTGTCTAGTAGGAGAAAGCGTAATTCAACAGAACTTAAGGTAGTTCATGAGTATTGCCTTCGAAAGTAACGAATTTCTTTTTCAAATATTTTAATTCTGAGCTTCAGTAGACTTATTTATGAGAAAACTATATGAGTAAAACGGCTTTCTTGGACCACGACAGAAACTTCGCATGAATACGTCTGCTTGATCACTAGCGCAAAAGCTAAATAAGCACTGTATTGAACCATGGTTAAAGCGTTAAAAGGTACACACAAGATAGAAGACAAACACGAGTGCCCGTGTTTGTCTTCTATCTTGCGTAAGTACTTTTTTAGCGCTTTTAACCATTGTTCAATACAGTCAACACCAACTAGCCCAACAACAAGTTCTTTTAAAATAGCACTCTCGAGGCTGCAACTGCACTTGTCACCTGTGATGTACTTGCTGCGCTACTTGTTGCATTTTATAGTCTTCAATACAGTTAGTTTCACAAGGCATGTTTATGTGGAGAAAGAGCAAGCACAACAAACATAAGCTGAAGAAAACTAAAGTGTAGTTGTAAGTCAGATTTTTGTCATCGTGCCGAAAAAACTGTGAATATTTTGCCCTCAAATACTTCTTGTGCATCGTCTTTAGCGCTCCATAAGTGTTAAAGTTTGTTTCTAAAGTGAAATTAAACAACAATGCTTATAATAGAAAAGAATATTATATATAAACTTAGACATAGTATGCAAATTCTCACAGCTTCAAGTAATCTCGTGGGAAGCTGGAGAAGTAAATAGGTATTTCTCACCTTTAAAATATCTTTCAGGTATCCATAGCGTGTATTCATAAGGCACTGAGCAAACAGGCACACCAAAACTATTTATGGGTCCAGATCACATGCGCGAATGACGTTTTAGCGAACAGCGACATTTGAGTGAATCGACGTTTTAGCGAATGTCATATCAGCATTCTCGAAATCTTTCTGTGTCCATCAGAAGGATTTTAAAATATTAGTCAGTGAGCTCCAGCAGATAGATAATCCCATACTCTAAAAAAAATAAAAAATATATTATGTTTTTTTTTTTAATTTTGTTTCCGCAGATTTATTTTTTTATAAGTTCAAGCTGCAAGCTTTTTGCCAGCCTTCTCCATCATGAAGCAGTTCTTGTCGTGTTGCTAGACGCGCTCGTCGCAAGTGTCTTTATCGCTCATTTTTCTGGTTTTACGATATGACCTGATTCCACGGAACGAGCTGTGAAAACAAGGCTAGGCGTGCACGTTGCTCAAAACCCAAGAAGTAACTAAACGTCCACAGGCTTTGAGGTTTACTAGCCTTCAGGCTCAAAGCAAGTTTTACGAGCATCAAAAAAACATTTAAAAATGAAGAGAAAAAAGAAAAACATGCACCTATAGAAAATGTATATTTTGCGTAGTCTCCCTCTAGACCGCCATAAATTTTGGAACATTATTTTGGATTCACGACGTTATGACGAGCAGGCAAGTGAGCCATGACGATCCGGTTCATCTTCCTACCTAATTTTAGAATACCACCATGCGACTGGGGGTAGGATACACCGGGGTAACTTTGTAGATTTGACAACTTCATGTTTTTGATAATTGCGCCTTTCATCGAATTAAATAGTGTCACGGAAGATGTATAATTAAAGTCATTTTCTACACTCTAAGAAATGCCTGCGCGTCTACTTACCCGCAAAACACTCAAAGAGTCAATCTCTGCGATCTTCGAAATCATCTCAGCAAATGATGAGGCGGAACATCCGTTTAGACCTGAAAGTTAAGTCTGCACTGTTGCATTACGCAGTGCAATGCGTCATGCTTGCATTGCGTAATGCCACAACGCAGACTTAATCTTAAAGGGGCCCTGCAATCATATTTAAGCGTCTACCTTTTTGCGGTTTCCACGTCCCTCGGGGTTCGGGCAAGCTAGCGGGCACGGAGAGAGTAACTAAATATCAGTGCGTCATATTTTAACCGGACGACGCGGAAACCTCCTCCACCGACTGGGGCGACCCGCGGTACCGAAAGCGCGCAAATGTGACGTCTTAGGTCCTGGGCTTACTACTGGTCAGAGCCGCTAAAAGCTTCTTTTAGTCGAAATACAAAATATAAGTGGCGCGAACCGTTTCAATTATGTATAAAAGTAGTTTTTGTTCAGTATTTGAGATCAGAAAAGAAACAAATGCAGTTTATAAAGTACGTAAACAAGAAATGATCCGTCGACATACCCGCCACCAAGCGGTGGAAAAGGCGCCGCATACTAGAAAGGAGTAGTGGGATCAGGCGCCAACACGGAAAGGTCCCGGATGTACGCGGCGGCGCGTGGCAGGACCGAAGGATCCGACCGGCTCCGAGCGTTCCTAGGGCCTTCGGTGAGCAGCTTTGTCTTGCGGTTTGGCCGTTTGGCGGTATGGCAGCGCGAAGTGGCTCCCGTTCTGAACTGATCTTTAACCCCGTGTTTGCTGTCATTTGTGTCCAATGAAGTGTCATGCCGAATTTGTGTTTAATCGCGCAGCAAATGCAATGAGAGCCGCTCTGGCTGCCCGCTACATACAGCCTATCCAGAACACGCTTTAGTGGCGCCTCTCGCGCCGTCGACAGGAGTGCGGCGGCCGTGAGCGCTCGCTTAGCTTACCACCCCTCCTCTAGTTCACGGCCACTCAAGCAACCAAGGACGTCATGAAGGAGGTTATTTTTGCTTGTTTTTGTAATTTTAATTCGCCTATAACTTTCTAAAATAAAGCGAAATTCGAGAAAAGAAAAGTGTCATTAAGTTACTATGTTCAGTGCGCTCAGGTTTGGTGCAAAATCAAACCGGTAAAAAAGGGCTTTGTAGGCCCTCCTAGTTCTAAACTCGTTGAGCTCGAGCTGATTTCAAGATCGTAGAGATTGGCTCTTTGGAGTGTTTTGCGGGTAAGTAGACGCGCAGGCATCTCTAGAGTGTACTACTATCAGTACTACAAGTTACCGGAAAATAGATCTCGGACCATAACTCGCAAAAAGTACACTAAAAATGTGTGCATATGTTATACTTGCCTGATGCGTGGAAACTGGTTAGACCTAAGCATCGCACCCGTCGTGGTCTGTTAGCTCGCTTCTCAAAGAATACTCAATTGTGGTTCATAATAGGTGTCTGGTGGCCCGCTCCTCTTAACTTCTGTGTGTTTAAAGAGCAGCCACAGTTTTATTTTATTTTGTTTGTTTGCTGCGAACGAATGGTTTAGTAATTAGATAACGATTTCGCGTCATGCATTCCTCTAGAATAGCCACAAAACTAGCGATCGAGGAACGTTTGATCTAATGAACCATTCACACGCATTACAGCTAGTTATTTATCTCATCGAAGTGCAACGTGCCTCAATGTTTTCGAGCTCGAAGTCTCAGGCACGTAGTCAGGATTTTGTTTCGGGGGGGGGGGTGCCTTATGACAAAATGCTGTATGAGGGGGAGGGGGGAGAGGGTCTCAGCAAAATGGAAGATTTCGAAGGCCGTCCCCGTGGGCCGCCCCTGACACGTGCCTGAGTCTAGATAATTTTGTTTAAAAGGAAGGTCTTTCCGTTTGAGGAAAACCGATATTTAACTAAGTCAAAAGCTGATGTTAAGTCACATCATGCTGACGGCGTATTTCAATTCAGTCTGCATTGCTGGACTGAACTTTATTTCATTTCCCAATTTTCTCCGCCCCATTAAACGTCCTCAACATTTTGCTTATCGTGTGTGACCCAGTGAAGAGTGCACAGAGTCTATTAAACCGCAAAGCGCAGTCCGAAACGAATATCCTCTTCATTGATATCAACGGAGCAAGCACGCTGAGGAGATCGAATGCGGGGAAATGTCTGACTCAAAATGTTACATTCACTAGCTATTTACGTATACGGTATCCGATGATGTCATGGTATGCGCAACCACTAAACATACGACTTTCCAGCCGATCATTTTATATGAACCGCTGAACAGCTTATCAGTGAGTTCTACCAACATCTCTGGGAACACAATCAAAGTAAAAAAATTCGATCGATCAAGTCGGTCACTTTGAATAAAAAAAATGAAATAGCACCAAATATACAGGATCCCTTAGGAGCAGCTGACGAAACAAATGCGAAAAAGAGACACATATAGTTAAAGGAAGCTGAAACACTTCTTTCCAGAAATGAGATAGAGGTTGATTTCAAGCGTAGTTTTATCCCATGAATCTGAATATCACGTTTGTTTTGCTCGAAGATGTAAACTTAACGCGAAAAACTCGAAAAATCTGCGATCAGTCTTTACATAAGAGGCTCTTTCGGCCGCCAAGCACGTGTCGATCGAGGGCCGCGCCTGCAATCCCAAGCTTGCCATGTAGATTCCCCCGCACTGGCACCAGTCGTGACGTCTCTTTTTGCCCTTTTTAAAAGTAGCAAGAGTGCGCGTGCATAAGCTTTGACAGCCACTATGCGCGAGAGCGGAAATTCCGGAAACTCCTTTTGTGACGTCACGGTCCAGGAAGGAGGGCCTTCAGGAGTACTTTGAAAATTATTTTCTGCAGCATCCGTGCACCAGATTAAATAATTGTTTCGATATTTGAGATCCTGGAGGTCAAATAACGACGATCTGAGTGTCTTTCCTTAAATACATAACCGCGTCAGCTTCCATTTAACAAGACCCTTTCCCAGAATACCATTACGTCACGATATCGGTGAATCCACAGGATTGGCCGAGCATCGCCCCTTTTCACCCTCCCGCAATCGTAACTCTTAATTGCAGGACACGAAATCCATCGATCATCGTGATAAATTAGCCAACCTCCGCTAGAATCTAAAGATCAGGCAGCACAGACTTGATGGGCTTGCACTCATGGGGGCAAACATTTAGACTGAGGCCTATCCTACGGAATCGTAGGTCTAATTGAAAAACCTATAGATAACTTCATTTCATTTCGGTAGGTATAGGTTCGTTTGTTGGCTCAGCTTTTACCGAACCTAACGTACCCGACGACAAAACTAAAATAAAAAAATCTAAAACGATGGTCATATCCGTAATAGCGTTCGTGCCGGGGCTTTGCACGCTAGACTTTGGAAGTACAACAAATTGCTCTTGACATCGGGAGGAGACTTTCCCCGCTTTGGGGGTTCTCGGCAATGTTTCGGTAGAGTTGATGATGCTTCGCGGATTGCTTGTCAGAAGCACCTATAACCAACATTTAAGCTCAGTCGCACTGCTCATGCATCACGTAAAAAACACAACAACAACAAAAACATGCTGTTTGTTTCGGACATAATAATGACAGAAGCATAAGCGGACACGTCCCAAACATATTCGAAGCCTTTTTTTTACATTTGTGTACTTGGAACATGATTTGAGACAGTGTTTGTACGACTAATGTGACGTCATACAAGATAGAGGCGCGTCTCGGGCAGTGTTTGCAGGCTGTCTTTTGTAAGATGTATTGGCAGTGTTCCCGCGGCTTTAAGTGTTATACGAGTGAACATTTCGTCCGCAGCACCTTGCTTGCCTCCGGCTGCGAGTCTTGTCGAAGTTTATCTTAGTATGTTCCCCAGAAATCGCTCATGTTGCAAATATTTGTCACATTTCCGACAACCTACTTTTCGGTCACCTACATTTTATTCGCTTGGCATCACCGAGTAGAAATCGAATCGAAGCAGGTGTGATATTAGGCCGCACTTGGGACATATCCAAAATAGCAGATTGACGACAACGGGAGTAATAGCCTGTAGGGCTCAAGACGCAGGTATCCACGTTCCAATTCATCTCACACTGGGTGTCATTGGTGGGGGGCACGGTCAGACTGTTTCAGATTCGAAGGAAAAAAAAAACATAAACATTTAACGTGGTTACACGCAAATCTTAGTGCGTCGATTTTTTTAATATTTATATTACCTACTGTTTTTTTTCTTCACTGTCCACACGTGTCCGCGGTTCATGTCAATATTGCGTTCATTGAAGGTCCTTTATTGACTTTAAGCGAATCAATGTATATTTGCGATGGCAAAAAACACCGCGAAGCACCCAACTTTGGGGATTTTCAAACCGTAGCACGACTAGAGTCAGTGAAAACATTAGAAACTCAGGGTGGAGCTTATTATGATCACGTTTCTTCCTTCGTAATCTGTCCTCTGGTGTTCTTATCGTCAGATGCTGCAACCCTATCCGGAAAACAAGTTGTCGGCTTCTTGCTTAGGGGCGGCGGTGACGTCAGAACGACGCCGAGCTCTGATTGGCTTTGATTGAAAGGATTGTGTGCAGACTTCAATGCTAGATGCCTTGAGGTCTACCCAGAAGTTTTGTTTCAATCAGGCAATAAGAGCTCGGCGTACTGACGTCATCTCAACCGAGGGCAGCGGCGGCCGAGTGGGTTAACGCGTCTCCCCCCCCCCCCTTCCTTCGCCTACCCCGAGATCCGTCCTCCTCCTTCGCTAAGCAGCGAAGAACTCCGAGCACTCGGCCTTCGTACGCGTATAAAGTCGAAGATTTGACGAAAAGACGAAAGAAATCCTGTACATTGCGGTTGGCTCTCCGAACTAGGGTAGACGACGTCTATAAGATCGGCTATTTATGTCACGTTTCATCTCTTGTAACTTCACCTGCTGGGGGTCGGGCTTCTGTAAATTCTATAAGACATCGCTTGTCTAGTATACTTTCCGGTTAAGATACCATACCGAATTAAAACGTTCAGCGGTTACTGCAACAAAACCTTCAAACCTGACGGCAAAAAATATATATGTATATATATATATTAACAGGTGCACACTTTATCCGTCGGACGAAGTTCCTTGTTGGAATCAACTAGGAGCGCATCAGTGGACGGAAAAATACGGATACAGTAAGTTGTCACTCTTGAACCGCGTAGAGAAACGCTCTGTTGTTATATATATAAAAAAAACGGTCCTTCTTTTGTAGCTTTATGTTCATATGAAATGTGTGTTGCTATACTGTAACAAGAGGCTGATTTTGTAGCTTACTACAAGCTACTGTAAGCGGAGTTCGAATACCGGCGCTCCCTACTTGAGATCGCAGGATACAACGGCATCTTTCCCGTCAAAACCGTGTGCCTGAAATGTTCCTTGCGTTTTCTTTTCCTTTTTTTTTATTGTCGCTGATTTTATCTTTCACTGGGGTTGATGTGGGCCTCCTCTGATCCGAAACTTACTTACCCCGCTGGTTTCTTTTTGCATGAAAGCGCCGCGAAGTGTTGACGTCCTAGGAATGGTCGCCTACGTGCTTTTCGTCGTGCTCTTAGTCCTCCAAGTATCTTCGCGTCTTGCGAGGCGTGGGTTAAGGGAGAAGAGGTCCGCTCGAAAACATATTGCTGCTGTTGAAAGTGCTCCGCGGTGATTCGAAAAGAAGGTCAGTGACCTCTACCTTCTGCCGAACTTTCGTGTTAAAACGTCTGGCGGTGGAGGCGTCGTTTTTTTTGTTTATAAAGAACCGCTCGAATGGACTCGAAGTTTATTGGATTTTGAAGTGATCTCTACTGCTGAAGGAGCCTGTCGTAAAATGTGTAGGTTGTGAGCCCGTCTTTGTTGCGTCCCCGAGGTTGCTTAGATTTTATTTCCTGTGTCTTTAAGTTAATGTTTTTTGTTTCTTTCTACAACAACAAAAAACACTAATATAATTGAAAAAAAATCAACACTTTTGATTTTTAAAGGGAACTGCAACTGCAGGTGTCCAATTCATTATTTGACAGTATATTCGGAAGATTATTTTGTCTAGTACCCATTAAGGAATTTGGTATATTGTAAAAAAATAGCAAGTTTTAGATTAAATACTTTTATTGTTTTTTTATTTTTCAGCGGACGTCAAAGATCTTGGGCGAGGAAACAAAAGTTGGTAAATAAATAACGAAGAACATACTTCTAACAGATATTTATTGAAACTGTCATTGTAATAAAACAAAAGTTGAGAAGAAATGAAGGTAGTGTATGGATACAGAAAGGCTTGATTCACAGGCAATATTGTTAATTGCATCGCATTCAGAGTTTTTGTCCCATGGCTATGAGTTATTAACCTTGGATTCGTTCAATTTTATTGTCTTTCTCAATGACTATGCGTCTCAAGATAGCTTTATGATGTGCTTAGCAAGCACAATGTATACAAATCCCTGAAAAAGAATCTTTAGAGCAGCGGGCTCGAATCTTTAACAAATAAATAAATTAATCTGCATTATTTGTAAATAAGCTAATACACCTTTAAAGTCGACAGATGAGGTTAAAAAGAATTGTGATATAATTAAAGCAAATAGAATGTGTCGCCTTTAATATTATCAGACTAGATATTTTTATATGCAAGCACTCTTCAATAAGTACCTTTGAAGTTTGTAGTGAGAATAATAGAGCCACGTGATATGGACCATATTTCAACTTTTGCACTCAAATGTATCTGAAACACTCCTGAGGATCATGCCACATATTAAAACGGGTAAAGAGTACAAAAAAAAAAAAAGACATTGGTCACCTCTCTAGTGGTGCCGGTTACTCGTATACATTTTAGAATAAATACGGGTCGGACTAACCCATATACACGGCTTCAACAAACAAAAACGTACAGCGCAAAATATTAAACAGCAACACGATTCAAACTATTTAAGTACACTGCCTAATTTCTAGAAAGTCTGCGGGTAAGTGTTCCTTTATTCTGTCGCATATTGTTGGAAAGGTTTTTTCACGGTGCACGCAATATATGTCAAGACAACATAATTGACCTCTTGGTCTTAATTAAAGAGTTATTTTAATTTAATTTAGTTTTATTTATTTCTAAGAGTGCTGATACACCACCGCTTTCGACATCCAAAGAACCCTAGCCTGCAGTGTTGCGGGTTACATAAGAGGTCTTCCCTTAGGCCAAACGGCCAGTTTTCGCTCGAACCGGGGTTGTGAAAGCGACCATATGTGTGGCCGGCACGACCCAAGGAACAATAATCTCCTCCTTTTGAAAACAAAATCTTACTCCAACTTCTGCGTGATGCATCTGTACGACCAGTGATTAACACACGCTGTATGATGTTAATGCGAACATCTGAAGAAGACCGCCATATATCAAGTTAGGCGGACTCGAGGACGTGTATTCTCCTAAACATATATACAACGAGTTCGATTTTCTGACTGTTAGCGAGTGCAAGTCGACTAAGAAAGATGTGATCTGATTTCATTTCTCACTGACCCAACAGTTCTGGCTAATCTTCCTCGATGGACATTCTCTCCTTTCAAATCGCCTGAAACGCCGCAGGATGCTCCGGATTGGACTCCTCTCTTAAGCAAAAAGAAGCACGATAGAAGGCGCGTAACGACTCTGTAGAGATTGTCCATCTTGGCTCTTTTGTACGTTCCTGGCAGACGATGTAATGTCTTTTGGGGAGGTCCACTTGATCGATGTTGACGCGTTTTACCCTTCGGTGCCCGCGGTACCAGTAAGTGATCGCTCACGACGCAATCGGCTGGCGGGAAGCTGGTGGCTCTTTGTGCCGAGTTCCTTAACGGCTCGCAGGATTTCTCGCTCGGTCGGCGCTCACAAGACTAGCGCTCCTTCCGGAGAACCCCTCAGTTCGGTTTCTGCTTCCGACGCTAACCAGTTGGAAGCGCTGCTTTCGATCTCTCGGAGAAATGACAGGTTTGACATCGAGCCTGCACCCATTCGTCAAATGTGATCGCGCTTGACGAAGATCTCAAGCTTGACATCGGAACTAAAACAAATAAAATGGATGCCTGCCTAGAATGATATTCACCCGTTCCTCTTTGAGACATCGGGAGATTTTATTTTTTACGTAATCATTGTTATGTTGGTGAAAAAAAATGCTTTCAGTCAAAGACGTTTTTTCGCCCCATCATATTAAGGTCACAGTGGGGTTGTTAGATCTCAGCATCAATTATCCAATCAGTCAATGTACAGCGCGAAACACAGTTAGCCCAACGGCTGGGTCGGCGCAAGCGCTCATTTTATCTGTATGCGTTAGTGTCGAGCCAAGACCTTTATCTCTCGTCCTACCTTAAAGACAGTGCCCGAGTCCCCTCAGCGAGTTTGCTGGAATTTGCTAAAGCAGGTTCCCAGCTACGGACCCACGCATGCTCGTGAGTGACCTCGAGGGCCGGAGGTAAAGGTACCTCTTCCCGAAGGCCCCTAAGATGACAGTGCGGTGGGAGCTGTAGTACGCTCTCGCGAAAACAACCGACCGCTTCCCTTTCATCACCTGACCCCTCTCTCTGCGCGTGGATATACGGGGCTGGGGAGTGATCACGTGGCGAACGATAGACCTAAAACTGGTTAAACTGAGCACGTAGCTTGCATGCACTGTCAGCTTATAGACCGACACGCGGCGCGGCTCTGTTTACCAACACGGCCGGAAAGCCGCGCACGCGCAGCAGCTATGTGGGCAAAAGCGGCCAGGCTCTCCATGCTTTCGCCATTGCGTTCTATGGCGTGCGCTCGTTGTTGACGTTGTAGAGACGCCTCTAGCTTTATTTGTGCGTCGTATTTTCTGTCAACGTATGTCGCACGTTATGCCTGACTATTTGAGCTCGCTACCTGAGCCTGAACGGCAGCGGTATCGAGACAAACCGTGCGTGCACGGCGTTGTCTTCGACGATCCGTGCGCCGTAAACAAGACCTGGTGCAGTTCCGACGCGAAGTTGTTGCCACCGACGTCGAC